>CAIGRL010166541.1:0-15715 GCA_903798325.1 Fraxinus xanthoxyloides | reverse complement strand
TTATGGATTTTTATATAAGAAAATAATTTAATTAAAGAATACGGATTGAGACAAAGTGTACGACTCCGTCAAGATTAGACTAAGAAATTATAAACATTTATAATAATAATAATAATAATAATAATAATAATAATAATAATCCTCACACATTGAAGTTCATTGATACAAGTGAAACTAAATTGAAGTTAGGGATCCAATTGAAATTTTACTGAAAGTTCAGTTACCTAGATGATACTTACCCCTGCAAACTAAACTTTGTTAGAATACTATCACACGAACACTAGAAATTGAAGAATAAAAACACACTAAGAACCCTTAGGACATCATGCATAAATTCGAGTGTAGAAGAAAGATCAGATTGTTTTCATTCTGTTTGGAACTGATACAATCGAATATCTAGTTATAAGATTTATGAATGTTAATTAAATTTCATTCATTAACAAGTCAAGACATTGTGTTCACTGTCTAGTAAATTCGATTGTATTCGATTAAGGAATGTTTAAAGTAAAAAGTCACCTTTCATGATACTATAACTTAATTGTTTGTACTCCTTTTTGTTAGAGACTACATTTCATGTGCATGTTGGTAATTTCCACTCTTGTGGAGATTGTTGGAAAATAGTAATAAAAAGTTGAATAAAAAGCTAATTTTTATCAAACTTTAACCAAATGTTTGGATGGATGTCTGAAATTGTAGTGAGATAGGCCTTTGATTTCTTCTTGATGTGTAGGGTGCTCTGGCTACTCCAATCAGTGAATGCTACCTGCAAGATGAGGTTAGAGCTTTTTCTCCCGTTGTACATTCAATGCGAGAATCAGTAGTTGGTTTTGGAAAATACGAAGAGTCTAATGGGAATCCAAACAATTCAGGTTTCAAGAGTCCATACCTTTATCACCTTAGGAGTATTTATAGACACCTGATGCAACACACTCATTCAGCAGTTAATGGTGTCACGTGTCCCATATAAATCTTTCTACTTCCCCCACGTTCTGATGGGATGACCCTCACTCCTCAAGTGGTTGGTTGTGCCCATGTTTACCATTGAGCGGTTCTTATCCAACTCATTGCCATTTGTATGGTTAAGTGTAGTGTTGGCCTCATAGTGGTAGAGGTACGGCCTCATGGGGGTCGACGACCTTATGGTGGTAGGTGGCTTCATGGTGGTCGACGACCTCATGATGGTAGATGACCTATGTCGACGAAGAGAGCTTCTGGTGGTAGGAGGCCTATGTGAACGTAGAGAGCCTCATGGTGGTAGGTGATCTCATGGGGGTCGATGACCTATGTGAATGTAAAGGGCCTCTGGTAGTAGGTGACACGTGTGAAAGTAGAGGTCCTCATGCCGGTTGGCAGCCTCTTGGGGATCGACGGCTTCATAGTTGTAGACGACCTATCATGTGGTGCTCTATGCATATCAAATAACTCTTACCTCAATTGCCATAGTGGATAATTATTAATGTCATCTAATATCACTAGCCCCTTTGCCTCTTGTTGATGTCTATCGTTAAGAGATAGCCTCTTCACGTTGGTTAATTAATAATTTTAATTTTTTTGAATGTGTGTCGGCATTTGATATGAACGAGTCGATCATTACAATTGACATATGATGACTAAATGCTGTACAAGTGGCACCCCATATTGGGTTTTGGTTTTGCGGGGAAATCCCCCTCCCTCCTCCCCCCTCCCCACCTAAAAAAAAAAATTCAAATTCCATCTCTATTTAAAGAGGTGAGTGCTTTGCTTTTACCAACTTTGCAAAAAATCATCTCCTCCTTCTAAGTCTCAAGTTAACTTTTTCCTCTCTTCCTCCTATTTTTTATTTTTTGTCATTTTGGTTTTATTCCTCTATCATGTGTTAAACCTTCATATCTTCTTCATTCGACGAGAGTGGGGTGAGTGAGTGTGCAAATCGACTGACCCATCGTCGGATGGGTAGGCCGAGGCCAACACCAACCTCATTGGTCGACTTTCTACGCTTTGCTGGTCGACAATCGACCAGCCAAGTTGGTGCCTTTGCCTGACCGACAGTCGACCGACCATGTCGATATTCTCTCTTGAGATGTTGTTCAAATTTCAATGATTCCGATAATCCATTCCATTTGACTGAGATTCATACTTTATGACCAAGTTCTCCCAAAAGATATATCGGTTCAACTAAGTCCTTAAACCAAAATATAGAGATAGAGCGAGATGTCGCAAGCGAGGAAGTGATCCTTGAGATTCCAAAATGTTATAGCATTTATAATTCTCCATCTAAATTGAAAAAGTCACTTAGAAAATATGAGTGTGTGGATCACTATGTTTACAGTGCCCCTAAGAACAAAGAAAGGCTTCTCGGGTCCGACAACCGCGAGATCATCGTGTTTAAAGATATTATGGATGCTAGTTTCTGATTTCCCATCCATCATTTCTCTATCTCGTTATTTAATGAGTTTCACCGCACTCAAGCCAAATCAATCCCAACGCGTGGAGGAAAGCACTATATTTCCTATACATTTGCCTTATTAAGAAAATTCCACTCTCAATGGACCTTTTCAGTTGCGTCTTTGAGATGCATTAGCTAGCCAAATGCAATGCCTTTGTCTACTTTACCACTAGGGTCTCGTTACATTTTCCCAAGTTTAGGAATTCCAACAGAAGGTAGAAATCCTGATTCTTCTTTGTTTGACCCCTAAGGGCCAATTCCTTTTCAATACCCATTGGAGACATCTCTTAATTCGCCTCTTCAATAGTGAAGTTGAAACCACCTCTTTTTTAAAGGTGAAAATCCATCAACTGACTAAAATTGTGGCCCTTGCGCCCGACCTAGGGTCAGTTCTGATAATGAAGAATATGTTGTATTTTTATACTTGTGTATATCTTTAGCTTGTCTTTATTTGTTGAGCATGGTTAACTCGATTGCCTGCACATAGATATGGATTTTGATTTGGACGAGGTGTTGAAGTTCCTGCCCGAACCAGGGGATGATGAGGGATTTGTCCTTACCGATGGTAAGTTGTGGCATGTTTCGCTTTTAGTTTTAATTTTGTGCACATCTTGACTCATTGTTTTGTAAGCTTGATAAACTCTACCTTGTGTGTATAGGGATGAAGTTCAACTTAAAGGAAACCATGGACTCCTTGGTAGAATGCGATCGCGAGAGTGACGATGACCTACCTTCCGTTGCATTGAAAATGAAAAAGACCAATGATGGGGGAGCACTGCGCCGTACCATTGAGGAGGTATCTCAACCTTTGGGTGAGCCTGTTGAAGCTATCCCACCACCCGAGGCTGGAAGGGACAACTTGAGTTGTGTCGTACCCGAGCGCGAGGGTTCTCATCTCTTCCAGACTTTAGATTCCTTCCCCCTCGGGAATATTCAAAGATAAGGGCAATCAAATCCTTGGTTATACCTGGACGTGCCCAGGCGATCGATGGGTGAAGTGCTAGCGACATTTTCTCTCATCCTTCTTTGTTTTTGTTTGCCTATTCTTTTGTACATGCCCCATAGTTATTTGATCTCTTATTTCCTCTAGGTTTTGGCTCTTCAAGCCGGGCTTGTCGAGTCATATCTTCGCCTATCATCATAATTGAAGGCATTTGCGGAAGAAAAGAAGAAGGAGTCTCATCAATACAAGAAGAAAATCTCTTCTTTGAAGAAGTCTCTCGAAGCTTCAGAGCCCATGCTCGCAAGCAAGAGACGGAGATAGACAACCTGCGCTCTATTTTGGGTCAAGCTCTCAAGGAAGCGATGGAGAAATATAGAGTCTCCATGGAGTATGCTAAGGAACTGGAGGCATCTGTGGAACGATTCGAGTCATCATCTGATTTTGTCAAGGCCTTGCATTTTTATGGGAGGAAAGCGATGGCGGTGTCCATCAAACTGATCAAGGAGTGGATATCTACTGAGCACCCTACTATCGATCCCTTAGGATTTGATAGGTTTCTGGTGCAGTGCAAAGGAAAAGATGGCAGTGCCCCTCAATCTAAGTTGTTTTGTTTCACTTCACGAGGCAGGAATGAAGGGACTATGCATTCAGGTTGACATGACCTTTTGTTGTAGGCCTTTCACCACATCCTACTGTTGTTCGATTTTTAACATTTGGCTATTTAGTGTTTTCTCCTGGTCTGGGATGTGGACAAACGATCTTGCTACATTTTGATTATGAATGCTTGCTTTTTGAACATCATTATTGTTTCGTCTTTCTTTTATATCAATCTTGTAGTATTGGTGTCACTAGCCGACATGTGAGAGTTTGTTTGCCCATCTTTGTTGTTCACTGCTATATGTCAAACAACCTTATGTTGTTGAATGCAAGGTCCGTGATTTCGAGTTTTAACCATTTTAGGTTTTGAAAACTCACCACCCGCCCTTAAAGCGATTTTAAGATAGCCAATTTCTTAACTTTGTTGCTCACCACTATGTATCGAACAATTTTGAATTGTTGAATGTAGAGTCCGGTGATTTCAAACTTTAACTATTTTAGATTTTGAAAACTCACCACTCACCCTTAGAGCAGTTTTGAGCTAGCAAATTTCTTGGATTTGTTGCTCATCGCTATATGTCAAGCAATCATGGGTTGTTGAATGTAGGGTCCGGTGATTTCAAGCTTTAACCATTTTAGATTTTGAAAACTCACCACCCGCCCCTAGAGCGATTTTGAGCTAGCCAATTTCTTGGCTTTAATGCTCGTTGTTATGTGTCGAACAATCTTGGGTGTTGAATGCAAGGTTCGGTGATTTCGAGCTTTTACCATTTTAGATTTTGAAAACTCACCACCTGCCTTTAGATCAATTTTGAGCTAGCCAATTTTTTGGCTTTGTTGCTCACCGCTATGTGTCGAGCAATCTTCGAGGCAGTATGGAAGATTTGCAGTCTTCGTTTTGGCCAATCATAAATGAAGATTTTGTAATAATATTTAATTTGCCAAGATTTTGGGAATCAGTAGGCGCACTGGGACGTCCCAACTCTGCTGGCCCTTCCTTAGCATCCTCATCATCTGCCGCCATCTAGGTTTCTCATTAAATAATTTCAATCAAGTGTGTCTGTAACAAACATTACATCATAAACACCCTATCTACTATATTTACACGAGATAATTACATTAGAAAAGAAAAAATGAAATCCCCTAACGACTATAATTACAGGAAATCATCACGCGGCTTGAAATCCTACATGTTGGTCTACTGATAATACTTCTTGTGATGCTCAATGTTTCACGGCCTGCCAAGTTGTTTTCCTTGTAAATCCTTTAGACTCTAAGCTCCCTTTCCAAAGCTTTGGATCACCTCATACGGTCTTCCCAATACGGCTCGAGCTTAGACGGAAGATGACCTGCCTCTGCTACTTCCCTTAGTACAAGATCTCTTGGCTAAAAAATTATTGGTTTCACCCTACGATTGAAGTACCCAGCAGCCCTCCGCTTATAGGCTGTTATCCTGATATCAGTCTCTCCCTCACTCCGTCTAGTATGTTGAGCTTCGCGCTGGTGGTCGAAACATCAAGCTAGCCATCGTGCCAGTCTCGTTGAGGACTTCTACTGGGACAACAACCTCCATCCCAAAGGATAGCTTGAAAGGTGTTTCTTCTGTAGGTTGTCGTGAGGTCGTCTGATACGCCTCAACACATTAGGTAGCTCGTTTGCCCAAAGCCCCTTTTTCCTTCTCCGGTCTCGTTTTGAGATCCTACAAGATCGCTCAGTTTGTTACTTTCGCCTGCCCATTAGGCTAGGTGTGAGCAACAAAAGTGAGTCCGTGATCTTTGTGATAACTTGAACATAAAGCATTGAAGCTTTGTACACCAAATCTACATATAATGTTCTTCTAAATGAAGCTCTGTACTTTTGATGTTGTTATAGTAGCTAAAGGCTCTGCTTCAACCCATTTTGTAAAATAGTCAATAGCTACTAGCAAGAACTTTCTCTGTCCCTTGGTCATAGGCAAAGGCCCCAGAATATCTACCCCCACTGAAAGAAAGGGTTTACCCCAAAAATGGCTGATTGTTGCTCGGCGGAAACATGAATCAAGTTTCCATGACGCTGATATGCATCACACTTTCTTACCAACTCTTTAGCATCCTCCTTCAATATGGGCCAGTAGTACCCTATCGTAGAGCTTTGAAGGCAAGGGTATTTGTACCTTGGTGAAGCTAAAAATCCCCGAATGTATCTCGAGTAATACCTTTTGAGCCTCAGCTGGGTGCAAGCATTCCAGGTTTGGCATGGTAAATCCTTGCTTGTATAGCCGTCCATCGATTATTGTGAATAAGGATGGC
Organism: Fraxinus xanthoxyloides; assembly: GCA_903798325.1. NCBI lineage: Eukaryota > Viridiplantae > Streptophyta > Magnoliopsida > Lamiales > Oleaceae > Fraxinus > Fraxinus xanthoxyloides. The sequence continues at coordinate 9,462 of CAIGRL010166541.1, read as the reverse complement.
CGAATTTTCAACCTCCTAGCTTCAGATGCATCATTTGGCAATTTATTCTCCGTCAGGTAGTCTACCATGGGTCTAACTAGCTTTTTTCATGTCCTGGGCTCGTTGTGTCAGCTATGAACAAAATGGTAGGCTGTCGTAGGACTTTTACATTTGCCATGCTAGGTAGATTTTTAGGATTTGTTGACGCCCATTCATTGCCTCCGCGAGAGACTTTGGTTATCTTGAAACTCGCAAATCTCCTTTAAAGGTCTCTAACCTTCATCACATAGGATGTTATCTTCCCATCCCTTACTTGAATTCCCATGTTACTTGTCCGTATATAAACTAAAAACACGACATTAACTTTCTTACTGCTATAATTAATGCACATACCAACTGCTCTATAAGGCTATAGCTCGTCTTTTCGCCCCTCAACACCTGGCTGATATAGTAAATAGGCTTATGCACCTTTGGAAATTTCTTCACCAGTACCGCACTGACATGTGCTTTGATACTGCTAAGTACAAACACATTACATCCCCTACACATGGCCTAGTCAAGATCGATGGATGCTACACGGATTGTTTCAAGGATTCAAGTGACTCCTTGGTCCATTCAAAGTTGGTAGAGCCCCCAATTGCCTTGAAGAAGTAGTAGCACTTATCTGCTGCTCGACTTATGAAAGGATTCAACGTCGCTCTCGGTCCGTCAACTTTTGGACTTCCTTCCTATTTTCTATGCTCTTCATCTCTAGAATGGCTCGAATTTTGTCCGAATTTGCTTTGATGCCTCTTTGTATAATCATAAAACCCAAGAACTTTCCGCCCGCTATTCCAAAAACACATTTCTCCGGATTGAACTTCAGTAATTTTGTCAAGCAATGTTGAACACCTTCTGTAAGTCACTCACATGGTCGTTGGCCTTCATATTCTTGACGATCATGTCATCTACATACGCTTCTATCACACTCCTAAGTAGGTCTTTGAGGACCTTATTCACCATTCTCTAATAAGTTGTCGTATCATTTTTCAATTTATGTCGTATAACAGTATGTCCCTGCATCTATTATGAAAGAGGTTTTCTCCTGGTTTGACTCGACCATGGAGATCTGATAATACCTAGAAAAGGCATCCAGAAAATTTAATCATTTGTGACCTGATGTGGCATCCACCGACCGATTTATTCTGGGTAGTGGGTACGAAATCTTTCGGACACACCTTATTAAGTCCAGTGTAGTCCACACACTACGCATTTTCCATTTGATTTCTTCACCAGAACAACATTTGCTAACCATTCGGGATATTGTATATCTCTAATGAACCCTGCCGCAATAGCTTATCGACCTCGGCCTTCGCTGCAGCCTGCCGCTTCAGGACAAGATTTATTTTCTTCTGTTTTATCACTTAGCACTCGGTAAAACACCAAGGCGATGCTGTGTAACAGATGGATCAATCCCTTGTATATTGCTCAAGTATTACGTTAAACCGTCCAAATTGCTAGATAGACACTTCACCAGTTCTTCTTTTTCCTTTGGCCCCAAGTCAGTCCCTACGCTAAATTCATGCACTCATCCTACCAAAATTTCTTTCGTAATATCGAGGGACTCAATCCGCCCCCTTGAAAGCTCAATATCCAGTATCATTACGGTAGTGATCCTTTCATCCGTATACTGTCAACATAACACTTCCTCGAGGATTGTTGATCACCCTTCACACACCCCACACCATGACTATTTGGAAATTTCATAAATTGGTAGTAAGTAGAGAGAATAGCCCCAGCAGCATTCAATACCGTAGATTACATTGTACGCTATGGGGGTCTTGACAACCAAAAAGTTCTTTAAGATCACCATACTTGCGGGATAGTACCTAATGTCACTGTTAGCTTCACGACTTCCTACGGTATCACAGTAGCCCCTCCAAATCCTAGAAGTAGGGTGGATACTGCTTTCAATTTTTCCAACGAAATTTTCAATACGACAAATGCTTCCCAAGTGAGAACGTTTGCTACGCTACCGCCATCAACCAACATCCTTTTGACATCGTAGTTTACTATGTAGCTGACTATCACCAAGGCATCATCATGAAGGGTTACCACGCCTATTAAATTTTCCTCACCAAAAGTGATACTTTGATTGAACCTAGCCTTTTTCGGAATGGAATAGACCTCGACTGTGCGTGCATAGCTCTTCTAGTGAGTTCGAGTCCCCTTCGCTACAATCCCTCCAATAATCGCATTTCTAACACCGATTTTAGGCGATGGTCGGTCCTCAACCTTCTGCTTCCCTCGATTATTCCTCCCGTATTTAGTCAAAAAACCCCGCTTCAAGAGGTGCTCAATCTCCTCCTTCAAATGGATACCTCTTCTGTTTCGCACCCGTGATCTTTATGGAAAAGGCAATACTTGCTTGTATCCCTCTTGCTAGCTAATACTGCCATTGATCTCGGTCATTCGAGCTCTTTCATGTCTCGAATTTCCATCAATAATTTATCCCGCCGAGTATTTAAAGGGATGAAGGCTTTGACAGCCTCTTACCTCTGCCTAACCGACCGATCATGAGTGTACCCCTTGTTTATGAACTCATTCCTTGGCTTGTCTTTATCAACGAGCTTTCGCACATCGCCTGACTTTCGTTTGTGACTTTCTATTTTCCATCAGTCTCTAAGACTTTTCGTGATCTGCTATGCTTCTTCTGTATCAACGTACTTGTCACCATTTTTCAATAGGTCATGCATCGACTCTAGAGGGTTTTTGGAGAGTGACATATTGAACGCCTGATTTCGCATCTCGTTCATTAACGTTGTTACCACTGTAGACATTTGAATGTCCCTTATACCAAGTGTTGCCCCGCTGAACCTAGCCAAAAACTCCTGTAAAGATTCATCTTTCTCTTGCACAACATGTATCAATCCAATAGCTGTCTTCCACTTCCTTTTGCTACTCATGAAGTATGCTACAAAACTTCTTGAAAGGTCGTTAAAAGCTGTATAGACTTGGGTAGTCTCTAGCCTCTCTCCTAATTGTCGGGGAAAAGGACCGGCACATCGCTGCGTCTAGGCTGCATAGAGCCTCATTAAATCATTGAAGGTTTATAAGTGGTCAAGTGGATTTGTGACTCCATCATATGCTTCTATCATCAGTTGTTTTAATCTTTTCGGTAAAGGAACTGCAGTTATTTTAGGTACAAAAGGATCCTCTTCCAATACCATTTGTCTTCGCCTATCTTTTCTCTTGGTTAATACGTTATCTATTTCTGGGTCATCATCTCCTCCTCTTCCTTTCCAAGTCCATCATGGGTTGGGCAGTCTGCGAAAATGCAACCCTTGCGACCCCTAAATCTTCCACCGTTGGCTGAGTAATATACGTGATAACCGTTTGTGCCACTTAGGACAATTTCTTGTGTACGGCCTCCGCAATTTTTATGGTGGGGCAGTGGCTTTCTGCATTTGATTCTGCAAGAGATCCATCATGGATGCCAATTCAAGGGTCTATACCTTTCTCACCTTAGGGTACTTATAGGCACCTGATGCAACTCTCGTTCAACAATAAAAGGTGCCACGTGTCCTACATAAATCTTTCGACTTCCTCCACATTCTGATGGGATGACCCCCCACCCCTCAAGCGGTTGGTTGTGCCCACGTTTTCCGTTGAGCGATTTATGTCTAGCTCATTGCTATTTGTCTGGCTAAGTGTAGCGTTGGCCTCATAGTGGCAGACGGCTTCATGGTGGTAGGTGGTCTATGTGAACGTTGAGGGCCTCATGGTGGTAGGCAGCCTTTGGGGGTCGAAGGCCTATGTAAATGTAGAGGGTCTCTTTGTAGTAGGCGTCATGTGGGAACGTAGAGGACCTCATCGCAGTAGGCGGCCTCATGGGGGTCTATAATGTGGTGCTCTACATGAGGTGCATATCAAATAGCTCTTACCTAGATTGTCATCGTAGATAATTATTAATGCTATCTAATGTTAGTGTTGCTACTCGAATTTGGCAAGAAATAAGTTAATCATATTCGACTCGTCGAGCAGCAAAGTAATAAATGTATTTTATATACTTCCTAAAATAACAATATTTGATAATTCTTTTGAACAAAATATATTCTAAATTGTTTTATTTTATGTTTAATAGGTAAAACTCTATGAATGAAACAGGAATTGAAGAAAAGAAGCAAGAGTTAACGCAAAATGGAAAAATCCAAAGTACAGGGACTAAATTGGCATTGATTGCACAATTAAGTGGACTTAAGGATTGAATTGCATTATATTAAAAGAATTGAGGACTTATAGAAAATAATTTGTTAAAAGGCCACAAATTAGGGGCTGAAATTGGTTGATATATATATATATATATATATATATATAGAAGACACGTATACACAAAAGATGAACGGAAAAGACAACAACTTCAATTTGGAGAATCTAATTACGTTTCGTCAATTTCTGGTGATATTGTTCCACTTTTACATGTTTAATTTCAACATTATGCTAGGCTAGATTTTTACATTGTTTAGATATAGATGAACCCTTGTTATTTTCTTGGATGTTTATTGTTGTTTTTACAAAATTTTCAATTAATTAGCTACTAATTGAGATGATTTATTGGAATCTATTATTATCGAGAGAGATAATAGATTTTTATCTAAAAATAGTAAACATTGTAAAGTTTGATAGGGGATAAAGATATGCCTTTATACTTTACATGGTTTTCATAGGTGTTCTAAATCGTTTAATGCATTTATCATATTCGTATCTTTCATCGAGAGATATGAATGTCACATGAGGGGAATATATTTGATAACTATCGAGATAGGTTTTCAATTATATTAGAAACGTTAACCAACAAGAATGACTATAAACTATCACTTTAATTTGTTGTGTTAAAAATGATTAATAAGGGGGATTCGACATATTATCAATACTTTTACATATTTTAAAAAAAATTAGTTAAATTACTTTCTAGTTTAATCGATAATTTAGATATTAGTATATAAAACTCAAAACCTATTTTCTATTCGATTAATGTTGCTATTAATTTGAACTCGATTGAATACTTAGTTCTCGTGGGTTCAACACTCTACGCACTACTATATTACTTATTGACGATTCTGTTCACTTGCGAAAAATCAAATGATCAAGTTTAATGAGGGGTTTTGCACTGATCAAGCCATATATTTTTTTTATATGTGAAACTTCTTTTCGAATCCTTTTTGACTTGGTCTGTAAAGATGTTTAAAACCTGATGTCCTGAAATCATCTGACTTAAGAATATTACTTAAATTCCAATTGTAAAATGATGCTGAAGGGAAAATAACATGTGATGAATAAATTGTAGTTCTTGAACTACCACATTTAAAAATTTAGATTTTACATGAGATGACATGATACTAAAGTAAATTTTTTGGGTTAAGTCTATATATCACCACTCATTAAGAATTGGTTTTTATACTTTTAAAGGTTCTAGTGCCATTTAAGCTTCCACATGGTATACGTTAAGTTTTAAGTTGTATTGGCTATTTTTTAGACAAAAGGATTAGTATAAAAAAGGTTGTGAAAGTCAAGTAGTCTTTTGAAATGTTATATAGATGAACTAAGAGTTCTTGGGTTCAAATATGGAATATGGAGAAAGAGTCGTTGGAATTATACTAACCTGTCGCCAAGCTAATGCTCGAACATCCAAAACCAAATCATTATCATCCATCTGTCCCTTGCGTGCACTAGCCTAGCCTCGAGTGACGATATTTTTTGAGAAACCCCACTTCATGATTTTTAAGAGTTTTATCTATCATATACTACCACAATACCTCTATATTATAAATACTTGGCCTTACTTTGTAAAAAGTGTGGTTGATCATTATTTTCTACCTTCATAAGATCATTTGGAAATCAACCAACAATTCTACATTTTGAAATCAATCAACCATAAGTTGGAAAAAACATCAAAATAAATCCAAAACACTACTTCCTAAATATAACTAGGAATGTACTTTCTCAATAGTTTTCAAATGTTGCTGAAGATTGAGAGAGGTTGGACTAGAAATACAAGAAGAATACAAGAACATGTGTTCTTGTTGATCCAAAGGAAATAGAAATTTTCAGAAGATCGGAGTAGGTGTGAGTGAAGCATGTTTCAGTGGGTCTTAGAGATTACAAGAATTAGATCGACGAGTCTAGAGAATTTTTTAGGTTGGATAATATTGTAAGTTCTTATTGTCTATAGTAGAATTATTGACTTGATTTTGAAATTTTTAATCCTGTGAAGGGTTTTTTCATCAACAAATCTTGTGAGATTTACTACTTTATTTACTATTGTGGCAATTCAATATAGGATAAAATTGACTTGATTGACTAAATATTTAGAATAATTAAAATATGACTTGTTTCTTTTAATTGGTAATTTTAATTTCGCGTTATTCATCTATTGATTTTATAGTCGAACTCAGAACTCACAATATATTTCAAGAATAATACTATTCAATTTTACTAGAGTTCATCATTATTTAGAAATGAGATCATTGTCACATTATTCAATGAAGTCATGATTCATTTTTATTAATTGAATAACTAGGCAAAAAACCAATAAAGATAAATAACTTTACTATACATAATACATATCATTATTCAAATTCCAAATTGTTTATATACAAAGATAGTGTTACTTGTAGTCCCTCACTATCCAGATCACCCAAGGTGGAATACATGTGGCGGTTAGTGGTTTAATACATTGACGTATGACGACTACGGCGGTGACAAAATGCAAATAACATTACTCTACGTAGAGATGCCATGTATTAATGATCCAATGTCTGACGGGATGAAGCCACTTTATAGCAGTGTTTATGGTAGAGTCGCACATGATATGCTACACTTTATTATGGAAAGTAGGTTGTAGATGCTAGCTAGGGCGTACCACATTCATATCCGATACATAATTTTGCTTCCCACTTCAATTTTCTTTTCAATATTTCTTCTTTATAGTTCCTTTTACGACATGTCCATGCAAATACGTTAAATATGGAGACATTGATTCCATGATTTTGTCTGAAAAGATTAATTTGGATCGGTTTTCAAACACTATAATTTTACGAAGCATTGCGAATAAAATAATTCAATTCAAAATTGATAATTGAGGATAGATAGTATTTACATAGGAGAGTATTGTGCTAAATTACAAGTGTGTGATATCTCATACAAGTAATTTCCTACAAATCAAAGGAAGAACATATGTTGGAATCCTTATAATTACATTAAAACCACTAAAATAGAATATATATTATTATGTTATATTTAGTTTCAAAATTCAACAAGTGCCATGATTGTCAAATATTCAATAATTTTAAAAGGGGTCACATGTACGAATAACCTCCCTCTTGTACTAGTTTTGTTAAAATTGTAGAATTAGAAAAATTATACATTAAATTGGTTTGAAAAAGATTCAATCATTGTACCTCAAATTTATATGTATCACATCTAACCCAACTACGCTACAAGCATTGTTTGAAAATAAAATGGATCATCATATATATAACCTAAAAATTTTATCTACTGAAAAAAAATAAAAAATAAATTGTTCTTGGGGGATTTAGCACAGGCAGCAACTGAGACTTGCCGGGTGCTAAGTCTGCCCCTGGCTGCACAACCATGCAGTGCACACAATTTGCTCAATTAAGCCAAATAACAATTTGCACCTTATGTTTCTGAATTTTCAACTTTGATTTTGATCCCTAACTCGGCTTTTCTCATTTTCTTCTCTTCAATCATGAATGCTCGATTTTGTTTAGCCATCAACAATTTAGGTCCTTTTTGGCCCATTTTTCACTTGAATATCTCCAAACACGAAAGTTTACTTAATAATACAAATGCAAATAATTCAATAGAAATGTAGCTTTCAAAACAATTATGTATCAAGGTCAAAAATAAATGTTGGATATAAATTCAGAATAACTCCCGAGCAGCTTACAAGTACTACACTGGCAGCATCTGTATGGTGGTTCTTTTTATTTTTATTTTTTTTACACCAATGCCCAATGAAAATGTGCAAGTATCCCCCTATAATTCTCCAGCAGTGTTTCCCTATATACATAGCATGGTTGATATAAATTTATCGGATTTCCAAAGAACAATTCAGCCAACAAGCCAAGTACGAACCAATCTATCTCCGAAGAAAAATCATGCAGTGGGTAAATAGGTCAGAAGAAGCATTCTCTGTTGACTCTAAAGACTCGAAGGCAATAGTTCATATTTGCTTTTTTCAAATTTTCCTTTTCAAAAGATTACAAAATGCAAAATAATTAAAAAAAGTTAGCACAGTAAAATACCTCAATTAACTTTGCACCTTTATCGAGAGGTTTGCCACTGGCTTCCTTTTCAGTCTTTTACGCACCCATGGGCACATGGAGATTTTCTAGCAAAGAAGTAAGCATGTTTGGGAAGTAATTTTTTTTTTTTTTATTCACATATTTTGTAAGATTTGTAACTATTATTACATTTCGTATATTCCACAACTTATAATTGCTTAATTTTAATTTAATCACTTACGAAACAGACAAAAGCCTAAAATTCAATTTAGGAACCTTTAGGCATTGGAAAAAAATAAAGACAAACCTTTTCGTTATACTGAATAAATAAAGAAACAAATTAAATAGTTAGTTTCTGTTTAAAATTAATCCATTTGTACATGGGGATGTCTCTGTTTAGGATTAATCCATTTGTATACGAGAGTTTACACCCCTATTTACACTCCCGTCACGTGAGGGAATGACCCACGATAAATAAAATAATTGAAGCCCATCCCATTGTGACGGGGGCAAGTGGGGCCGAGTACATGTATGCAAAACCCTTATGTTTATATAGAGTGTCTTATATATAGTACAAAGGATTTTCAAATTTGGACACTAAATTTTTTTTATACACTCCAACTATAATCTCTATTTCATGCTCTTCATTTTTCTTTTTTTATGAAAATTTATTGAGTATTCCTCAATTTCTATTTAACATATTTTTTTGTTATATTAATGATCAATTACTTTAAATGTGATTTGGAATAGAGTGATTATATTCACACCACATTATTTTTTATAACTATACTACATTTTAATTTAATTGAATCTTATTACCCTTTATTCTTTATTACACTTATATCCTTAGCTTTTTTCCCTGTCACATTCTTATTTTTAATATTTATTAATTAGAAAATATTGTCCTTAATCATGATTTTTTTGGATAAATATTGTTAACGTGCTTTAAAATGAGGGTCAAATATTTAATCGCATTTTTTGCATTATTATATTTTGCTTTTGTAAAATTACAATGTACAAATAAGTCTTTTTACTGTATGTTAAATAAAATTTTGGAGAGAAACAGTAATCGAGAATAATTTATGTTAATTTGATAGTAAGAATGTGATACAAAAAGTTTGAAATATAAATACGATAATGTGTCTTTTCATAAAATTAAAATGTAATTTAGTTATAAAAAAAATGTGGTGTGAAT
>CAIGRL010166518.1:0-11974 GCA_903798325.1 Fraxinus xanthoxyloides | reverse complement strand
AGATCTTCTTCTTGATGTATTCTATGGTTTTCTTTGTGTTGTAATGTCCCCCCCCTCTTTTTGGACGGTCCTAGGGTTAAAAATACCTCACCAGATTTGTTTCCGTAAGAGTTGGATTCAAATTAGGAAACCAATGGCCTAGGCGACCTTCCAGTACAAAATGGGGCGCTTGCCCAGTACAATATTTTTGCTTCTGTTGAAAATTTTAAGGTTTGGCGACCCCCCAACAATTATGCCTGGGCGGCCTTGGCGGTTTTCCAGTTATAGATTTTTCGTGAATTTTCTTTTTAGCCTCTTCTTCATTCTTTCTTCCATGTTGGTCCTCCTCATCAAATTACTTCAATTTTAGTGCTTCAACTCTTACCCAAATGCTTGTTAGTCCCCAACCTTCTATCAATTTACTGATTTATCATTCATTCTTTCCAATTGCTTAGAATCAAATTCAAAATTGAAATAAAATAACAAATAACCTAAGTTAAGTACAATCTAATAATAAAACAATACAAAAATTTAGTAAAATGGCTCCGAATAAGTGCACAAAAATGCACTTATCAAATATCAACACAATTTCCTTAAAAAAATGGATTCATATTTCATTCATTAATTTTCGAAAGGTAAATGAAACATTAGTCAAACGAAAAGGCCCGGCTAGAAATTCATAGTGACCCTCGCGAGTCCGATAAGTTGTCTTGTGGACATCCAAAGTGTGCATTTTGATAGCTTAATTTAAGACCTAATAAAGAAAAATATTTTGCTATGTGTAATTCATCCAATAATTTATCAATAACAAGGATTAAATATTATCTTTCATTATAATTTTGTTGAGGGCCCTATAATTTGATACATATGGATGCCGTCCTTCTTTTTAACCAATCACACTTCTTCGTATAATACAAGCTTAGACCATCTCTTGTGTGCACATTTTATTTTGCTTTTCTGCACAAAAGGTTACATGTATGGTCTTATGTTGGGTGGAATCGTTCGGAGTTCAAGTTGTATTTTGCGTTCACGTTTTTCTAGGAGACCATAATACTTTTAACTCCACAGATACAAAAGACTATTGTTGGAACACTTCTATCGGTTCTCTCTCTTTCCCTCGCCTAGTGCAAATGTGGGTTATAGATGCTTTAGACAATTTGCTTTATTCGGTTTGCTGAAACTCGACATGCATAAGCACATTTTCAATACAAATCACAAATGTTCTACCATTGACATTAAACTCCGTTCTCAAAATTTTGAACCCCTACCGTTGGCTATTGAATACTTAGAACCATATCACAACTGCTCGTCCCTTACCTTGTAGGTGAGTCGGGACGACGACTATTTCCTCATCACTTATTATTATTTTAATATGACTTCTTTTTATAATTTTAAGTGGGTTTAAATCAGAAGTGTAAAAATAAAATAAGTCAGAGCTAGGACGGGTTCAAGGTGGCAACCATGCTCGGTACCCTAACTAACAAGGGAATTCATGCCCCCTTCGTGGCGGGATTGGTACATTTTGTCATCTTCCGTCGGGATTGTACTTGTTCTAAAATGAAAATGATCCATCTGGATTTTGTGTTCTTTCAATATTGTTTATTTTTTAACTTTCTTTTCGTATATCTAATTTTACGTCAAATTTAATGTTTTGACACATTGATGATTGACATTTTCATAAAACCACATGTAGTGCAAATGCCTGATTTAACGACTTAGCCACTTTTTGGTTCAGCTTAAAATGTTAAATTAATATTTATGTCAAAATTGACAATTGATTTTAACCATAAATATCATAAAACTCGTAATTTTTCAACCAAACATTGTATCATATTTTAACAAAATATATTAAATACATTTTTTTAATCTAAAAGTGTGTTTGGTGCATATTAAAATGAGAGAATGCATTTTTTTAAAGTGATGTGATGATGAATATGTGGTTGAAAAAGAAGGAAAAATTATTGATGTGATGGAAAATATTATTTTATTGAAAAATGTGTGGTTCAAAATAAGTAGAAAATGATGATGAAAAAATAATGTGGGTCAAATAAGGGCTAAATCAAACATGGGCTTAATTGGATGAAAAGTGTCACTGGTAAGTGGCGTTAATTGATGGGTAAAAGTGCTAAAAACAAATGATAGGGGACTAACATTGAAAGAGGTAAAGGTTGGGGACTGTAATTACAATATATCCTAAATATAAAATGCCCAACCTTCGGCTTCGTCTCCATATCTCTAGTCCGCTTCAATCTCTCCATTGATCTAATAAGCAGGTACGTGAAAATCTTTTCTTCTAGATCCTGATTTTTCACGATCCGATCTGATTGAAATCTCATTCAGGTCCAATTTTCTCTCCTTCACTCTCCTTCTGGCTTTATTGATTTGAAAAGTTATGTTCCGTGACTGTCTGTAATCTGTCAGTATATTTGTAGTTATATTGGATTAAATGTGTATAATTATCAATCTGTAATCATACATTGCATTAGATCCGGGTTTTCAGTTTTATGGAAATGCATATTTCTGTTTGAGCTTGGCTTTGTGTCCGCGAAAGGGTTGATTAGCCTGAGTTTTATTTTCTTTCTTCTTCTTCTTTTTTTTTTTTTACATGTATTTTCGTTCTGTGAGATTGTGCTTTTGCTATTGCAGGTGTGAATCAGGAACAATTTTACTTGCTGTTATAGGATTTCTGGAGGATCAATATGGTATTTGTTTTAGGCTTTTGGTTGACATTCTTTAGTCTTTACCTAAGATTTCACTTACTTTTGACATTTATTTTGTATGTCTATTGATTGTCACTGCTATTGTTGATGCAGGTTGTACTTGCGGCATCTATTATCAGTAAATCTGGCAAAGGTAGTTTCTCAGTAGATATGACTTTTTAAATCCTATTATTTACACGCCGAAATTATATTCATGGACACCATCATGCTTCAGTTATGCTATTGGATTTTAGAAAAAGAACGGATTTTATTGCTGTATTTTCCGTCTGCTAATATTAATGCTTGAACTTAGAGAATTTGTTTGTGTATTCTAGAAGTTGGCACATAAAGCCATGCTGAATTAGTAGTCTAACTCTAAAGTTGATCCTAAGCTCCGTAGCACGGACTCTTCAATTAGGGTAGCGTGTCTGACACGAGTCGATACTGACACTTCTCGAAAACTCTACCGTAATCATTTTTCTNGAGTCGATACTGACACTTCTCGAAAACTCTACCGTAATCATTTTTCTTTTTATATTATAAATATTATTTATTGTTAATTCAAAATTATTAACAAGTAAAAAATAGATGTTCATGTTTAAAAGATTCAACAAGAAAAATTAATAACAAGTATAAAACTAAATTTATACTATATAAATGAAGAATTTTTAAGAATTTAATCAACATGTCGATAACGTGTCATGTCTGTACTTTTTTTAAAAATCGAGTATCGACGTATCCGACACGTACGCGTTCGTGTCGGTGCATCATAGATCCCAAGCGAATGTTTTTGTTTAAATTCTCCTTTGTTTGCAATAATTAGATTTTCACAGTTGTTCACTTGAAAAATGTGATGCGCACTTTTAACTGTATCATTTTGTCTTTCACAGCACTCGTTTCAAGGCAATTTGTTGATATGTCTCGTATACGTATTGAGGGATATCTTGCAGCTTTCCCCAAATTGGTTGGAACAGGAAAACAGCACACCTACATTGAAACCGAGAATGTGCGGTATGTTTATCAGCCAATGGAGTCGCTTTACTTGCTTCTTGTGACAAATAAACAGAGCAATATTCTTGAAGATTTGGAGACATTGAGGCTTCTCTCAAAACTTGTATCCTTTTTACAATCTGCCACATATCGCATTATTCTAAACTTACCGGTAGTTTTGATATTGCATCTGCTTTCCCTTAAGATTGGTGATTTTTTATTTTTTTAATACCTAGTGTTGCTTCTTTGATTTGGTTAATAGATTAAACCTGAAAATTTGGCTTGCTGATTTATCCATATGCCTAATGCCAAGATTAGGGATATTTTTTCTTCAAATAGTCATCAGTTTCTTCTTGTGTACAATTCTTTAGCGAAGTCTCCTACGTGTGATGAATTACGGGATTCTATAAATTGCAATATTGCATAGTTGACTAGTGTCAGAGATTCCCTAACTATTAATAGGTACCTGAGTATTCTTACTCCCTGGATGAAGAGGGAATTGGCAAGACTGCTTTTGAAATTCTCTTTGCATTTGATGAAGTCATCTCTCTTGGCCACAAAGAAAGTGTCACTGTCGCACAAGTCAAGCAGTACTGTGAGATGGAAAGTCATGAAGAGAGATTGCACAAGTTGGTCTTGCAAAGCAAAATCAATGAAACCAAGGATGTTATGAAGCGCAAAGCTAGTGAGATTGACAAAAGCAAAGTAACTGCTCACGGAGAACTAATTTTTATGTTGTATCTTCCCATCATTTTTAATTTTTTACTAAAAAGATTGCTATCGTTATTCTGTGTAAATCCTTTGTAGATTGAGAAGAACAGAGGCGAGAAAGGAGGGTACATGTCTCTACAGTCTATGGGTTCTGGAAGAATTGACTCTGGCTTTGGTAATGACACGAGCATTAGCATATCGAGTAGTGGTGGTTTTGGAAGCGGTTCTGGCTTTGGGTTAAGCACTGATGTGGATTCCTTCTCCACCAAGTCCAAAGGTTTGTGTTTCTTTTACCTCACGAAGATAAGGAGCTTTTCAATTTGCTCTTAGTTGTGAACAAAGATTGTATAACTTGTACGTGAATTCTCTGTGGGTGAAAATTGGCTTCCTTTTGGAATATAATCACTACTTGGATAGTTGAATTATTTAACTACAGTATTAACATTTCAATATTATTTATCCAGTTTAGAATGCAATATTGTGATGTATTATTCTGTGTAATCATTTTGCTTTTTCAAAAGTAGAATGATCTAGATTTAATTTTTTGTTTTTGTCCTTTTCTTTGTTATGATTATCTTGTAATGTGTATCTGCATTGATTTATAATGCGACAATATAAACAACTTGGAAGTCATCCTATCATAGTTGAATACATTTACCTTGCGAAGTAACTTTACTATTCTTATTTGTTTTCATTTTTTTTGGTAAGTTTCTCCTTTGGAACTTCTTACTTTTTACAGTATTAATATGTTCACTTTCTCTGCGTGGTTGGTGGTGGGGGTGGGTTTTGGGGTGCAGTGGTGGTACAAATACTAAAAACAAGAGAACTTAAATCTACCTAGAGGCTAGGGCTACACAAAACTCCCGAACCAAATCGAATCGGACCGAATTGATTCTTCTTAAATTAAATACTCGAACGAGTATTTGATTCGAGAACCGACGGGTTCGGTTCGGTTCGGTTCTCGATTCTAGACCAAGAATTGAAGAATCAAATAAGAACCGAATCTCATAAGTCAAATTTCTTTTTTTAAAATAAATTACTAAGTAATTAATTTAATCTAACACAAAATATGATTTTACTATTTTTAATTTTCGGCCAAGCCCAACTTAATCAAATTGACCTAAGTTTTACCAAAATCTCTTATTCTACCGTTGTGTCATTTCTACCGTTCTATATTGTGAATTAGCCATCTTCTTTTTCCTGTGATTTTAACAGTCAATCTCTGAAGAACTCAACAAAAAAATGTGCAAAAGATATCACGAGATTAAACTACGTTATTTTGTAAGAGTTAAGATTGAATATGTCATAGTCGAATTAATGTAACGTTGTTGTAATATAAAAAAATTAATTATAGTACGGAATTCAGGAATCGAATTGAACTGAACGGAATGGAACCGAACCCGAACTGTTTCACAATTAAACTTAGACCCCGATGGTTCCATTTACTAAATACCCGAAAATTTCGGGTTTGGTTTGGTTCTCTTTAGAACTGAACCGGACCATGCTACCCTACTGGAGGCTATAATCATCCCGTATAAAGTTTGACCTTATTCATTAGACATTTTAAACATTCTAATTAGAGAAAATCAAGTATTTGAGTAGAGTTGTGGGGGTCAGTGTTTTGCTCCTAATGTTGCTTACATTTTTTATGCTGCTGATCATGATAATCTTCTTTTAGAATATATAAATTTATTTGATAGAATATGAGTAAACAGGCGAAAGAAGATTAAAGTTGTTCTTTTCATTAACAAACATCGCATGAATATTTAATAAAATTTTGTATCACTGCTGAAGTTGTTCTTTTCATTAACAAAATCGCATGAATATTTAATAAAAATTTGTATCACTGCTGAAGTTCTTGAGCTAGCTTCTTCTCACAATGTATATGCCCTTGGTCAAGATTTAATTCATAAAAAAATATGTTTTGACATCATTTTTAGGAGAAGATATATGGAACTTTTATCGTAAATTATCTGCAAATGTTGTTTACGATGTATTTTTTTTAGTATTATCACAATGAAATTTTTGCCGTTTCTTCCCTTAACAGTTGCTTTGGACAGTCAACAGCTGACATGTACCATCTGCCCTAATGTAGAATAGGTCTCATTATATAAATAATATATTCATGATGAACCATATTCAACTAAAAGGCTCTGAAAATCTGTGGTAGTCTATGAATTACTATTTGGCTAGATCTCATGTTGTTTCTGCTGCTCTCTAAATTTAAATATTTGCGATGATTGGCATTGGTTAGATTTAGGTGCTTTCTTACAGATTGTGCTAGAAGATCATGTTGTTGACTAATATGTGTGATCAGGTCGTCCACCAGCATCTGCTACAGCTCCACCTAAAGGTCTTGGTATGCAGCTAGGAAAAACACAAAGGACCAACCAATTTTTAGAATCTCTGAAAGCTGAAGGTGAAGTGATTGTTGAAGATGTGAGACCAAGTGTTGGCCAGTCGAAACCAACTGCTCCACCACCAACTGATCCCGTTACATTGACCGTTGAAGAAAAGCTTAATGTAACTTTGAAACGGGATGGTGGTATAAGCAACTTTGATGTTCAGGGTACCTTGGCGCTCCAAATTCTTAACCAGGATGATGGACTCATCCAAGTTCAGGTTCTGCATCTTTGCTTCCTTATGCCTCTGCTCCTTATACTCACTCGCTTCCTTGTAGATGCATCCATAATCATTCACATGCTTGCTTTTAGATGTGTTCATACTACTACTTACTTCTTATTGTCTCAGCTCATACTCTCAAAATTTATCTAATAGCATGTTTTCATTTTGGCTTATTTTCAGATTGAAACTGGTGATAATCCAGCAATTCTTTTCAAGACACACCCCAATATCAACAAGGAATTGTTTTCTAATGAAAATATTGTGGGGCTCAAGGATCAGAACCGGCCATTTCCCACTGGGCAAGCTGGTGACGGTGTTAGTCTCTTGAGATGGAGAATGCAAAGTGCAGATGAGTCACTTGTACCGTTATCAAGTAAGCTTGGTTTTTGTGGTCCCACCAACCCCTTTAAAAAAATGTTATGTGATATTTTTGTCTTTTGCATTGATCTACTTTACATCTTGATGAGACAGTTAACTGCTGGCCTTCTGTTTCTGGAAATGAAACCTATGTGAGCATGGAGTATGAAGCTTCACAAATGTTTGATCTTCAGAATGTTGTGATTTCTGTACCTCTTCCAGCACTTAGAGAGGCACCAAATGTACAACAGATAGATGGGGAGTGGAGGTGAGGCTTCAATTTAACTTTTCATTTGGGTGAACTACACTTACCATTGGTGTCATGCAATTCAATTTTTTGGGTCTTATTTTCTGAGAGTGGCCCTGATGAACTGGAATGGTAACATATGAGTGATATTTCTTTTGCTGTGCATAGTCCAAGAACTTTTCTGTGTCCATGCTGTGTTGTATCGGACAAATACTCCTGTCCTAGATGAAGACAGTCGGTCATATTAGTGATATGGAAAAGCTGCTTGAAAATTAAGAATGATGGCAATTGTTTGATATTCAGACCTGGTCAAATATGGAAAGTAACCTTGCATGATGGATTATTGTGTGGAATTTTAATGATGGAGAGAATGATTCTAAAATCCCTTAAGTAACGCAATGGCACTTTTGCGTAATTTGATCTATATCTAACTTGTTAGCTTAATCTTCCATTGGATTACATCACATTGATTTTTTATTTTTTATTTTTTGCATATTTTTAAATTTTATTTGGTGCTTTATATGTCAAATTTGAAGCTCTATATGTTTTTCGACTCTCATGTTGCATCAGTGACTTGATCAACTTTTCCAAGAATTTCTGTGTCCAGCATATGTGCTATGCAATGCTCTATCCTTGTTCATTCCACATCTGGTAACGAAAATCGTCAATGTAGATTTTTTTAGTATATGTTGGATAAACACATTTATAATTTGTAATTGTGACTTGGCTGTTAAATTATGACTCTAGTGCATGGATTGCCTGTATTATTTGGGGACAACTGAACCTGATGCACAATCTTTTGTCAACTTTTCTCCTTTCTGCTGTCTATATTTTTCGATTTGACTTCATCGTTGCCCTTAGAAAGGGAATATTCCTTTAGATGTTTAAGCATGGAGATAGTGCCTCCAATAATATCCTTACGCTTTACAGCACTTTAGGAAAGAAATTTGGAGTTATTTCTTCACTTGCATTAAAATTCCTTTCTTATTGTCTCTGAAAGATCTCTTGCATATTGTGGATGCCAGTCTGGTATATAGGATAAGATTGGCTCTTGTACATGTGCATTTAACTAACATTCTTTTTGCTTATTCTTGCCTTTGGGTGGAGGTTGGGATGGGGTGATTTCAGCTCCCCATCAAAGGCAACAAGCAGTGACAATAACTAAAATTATTGCCAATAAATATGGGGTCGGCTACATGAATTCTCTCTGCACTCCATTTTGTTCATCATTAGGACACGATCTTGGCCCCTTCCCCCATCCAAATAAAGATGGCACGATATTGATGTGATGATGGTAGTAGCAGTTACTGGAGATAAACTAAGTTTTTTTTTGCACTTTTTCATGATGGTGCTGCTATTAAGGAAGACCAAAGCCAAGTCATTGAGCTTTTCACGAACGGTTCATATTCTGCTCGTGAATGAATGATTGAACCTAGCACGGAATCTAGTTTCGCATTTCATTTCATGGTATTGTGGAAGATGAAAATTATCTTGTTCATTTGTATGTTTTGGTGAACACATGAGCACTTCAGTTCTGATTTGTATTTTACAATTTAGCTTTTTAATACTTGGAAGAGTTTATTATGAAGCATCTGCTCCTCTGGCGTGCTTGGTAGTTTATACTGATAATGATGGTGATAGGTCAAATTTGATAGTTTGTGACGATGCCTTATGTTGTAGTCAATGAAGAATCTAGAAGTAAACTTATTTAAGGCAATTTAGAAAGATGTGAAAGCTTGTAGTGAAAATAAACAGGGCTCAACTAAATGAAATGAAATTAGTGATAGAATTTTCAGTCACTGGTGTTGAGAATTGGGTTTTCTATGGCAATTGCATTAGGGCCACTTGATGTCTTGGTACTGTAGACTTCTATTTGTTTAACTGGTCATCCAATTTTAATTTCTATTCACATATGGAAGTGTTAAGCATTTCCAATGATGTTAAATTGCAGATATGATTCCAGAAATTCAGTTTTGGAGTGGTCTATAGTTCTCATTGATAACTCAAATCGCAGGTCAGCTTACAATCATGTTATTCTATTTTTACCTTAGACTGCAAATATAGTTTGCTTACTTCGTTTTGATTGGATATTTGGAACTTTGCAGCGGATCTATGGAATTTGTTGTCCCTCCTGTAGATACATCAGCATTTTTCCCAATTTCTGTCCGATTTACGGCTACAAGCACTTTCAGTGATCTGAAGGTTTTTTGTCCTTTCCATTTATCTCAATATCTTGCCATTATCAACCAATATTTTTCTATAAAGAAATTTAATGTGCATTCCAAAATTTTGCTTGTCCTCCCATACATAAAATGTATTGCCAATTTGTATTCAACACTGAGATTTCATCATAGTTTACTCTTTTAAGAATTATTTGCATGTCTCTACCTCCATGCAAGTAGGGGTGGCAAAAGAAAGTGGAGGAAAATGTCCCCTTTCTTTATATATGAGCTGTTGGGTTGACCTGTTTATGTTAAAATGATCTCGAACCTGCCAGATCCAGTCGGTCATGGTCTTTTGGTACCCTTGCGGCCTTGCCATTTGTTTCAATAAATTTAGTTTATTTATTTGAAAATAGTCGATATATGTACAAGGTGGGAAAAAATGAAATCAAATCAGCACCTATTTTGCTGTACAAAATTCCATAAATGGGAACAGAGTGGTCCATGAACTCTCTTTGAGAACTAATTTTGTTGAGAGTTAAGTTAGCTGGTTAGTTTTGTATTCTACTTTTTATATTCTATTTAGTCGAATGATAAGTTTGGTTTTGCCCTATAAAAAAATTCCATCCATTTGGCACCCTTCCAGCCAAATTGTTATTTTCTACCTACCGTGTCTTGAATATTACTCGGTGTTCCCCAAACAATGGAAATTAATAGACTTTTTTCTAGGCACGCTGCTGCTAATAAAAAACGTAGTTTTCCTCATCTATATGTATTAGCCATTAACTAGTTTCTATTGCTTTCGACTGTTTGAAGGAACCTCCTTTTTTAATGCTATTAACCTCTGCAGGTTTTAAACGTTATACCATTGAGAGGTGGAACTCCACCCAAATTTTCTCAGAGAACAGTGCTGTCAACGGAGAATTACCAAGTGGTTTGATAATTGTCACTACAATAATGTCCGACTTCCATTATGATTTTTGAATTTAAATCCCCAACTCTGCACTTCTTTCATAAATTTGTTTCAAATTTTGTGGACAATGATGCTACTTTGTGGTTATTATGTACTGTAGCTTGAACCTTGATATTTTCTTGCGATGATAGTTCACATATGATATGATGAGAAAGAAGAATGGGTTTTCATTTGTATTAGTTGTTCACATTGATGTTATATATATATATAATTTTTTTTGCTGGTTTCATGGCAATTTTGTCGAGAATACTTTAGTATATGAAATACTTAGCCAATTTTGCCCGAGTATTGGATGTTTGGATAAAGACAACGATCCAATTTTTGAACCTTGACACGTATAGGTGTTGCCTGGAAATGCTGAAGTTCGCAAGTTTTGAAGTTTGATCTTGTTACTTGTTACGACTTTTAAAACCTTGGCTTGCCCTTGTTTAGTTGAATGTAACAAGCAAAACTTTTTGACTCTAACTTGACTTTATTAATGGCATGTCAACTCATAAAAGGGCAGTATCTCGCATGGATTAAAAATTAACAAATGAACAATTAAATTGATGGACTTGATCAAGTTATCGTCTTGCAAAAACATTTTAAAAGGTAATATTTATAGATTTACGATAAAATAAATAAAAATTATTCTATACGTAGAGGAAACACCTCATAGAAACATTTATAGAAATTCAAAAAAATGACGTGACAGAGGAACAAAACCTATAAATAAATCAAAAAGAAAAATGACCTTACTAAACCGCGAATTTCTAATTTCATTCATCATTTCCTTCAAAATATAGATGGAGAAGCCCCACCTCTAAGCTTTCTTCAATTAGCAGCATCATCGGCGCCACAACACCCATATTGGGAGCCGAGGCGCCGTTGGGCGAGAAAACGGATTTTTAATATTTTCGGATTCTTTTCTTGGCCAACACGATTCCAACCCTTCTAAGACTTCAAAATACTATATATACAATCTTGAAGACCTAATTCTAGAGGAAGAACGGTTCAAGAGGCAATGGAGAATTCAACAGACAATTGAAGGAGGATTGGACGGGGCAAAATATCAAAAGACTCAAGACATCAAGAAAAGAGGCGCGAAAAACATCAAGGAGGATTCCAACTAAAGTTTCAAAAGAGTTTATCTTTCCCTTCTTCCTTATGTTCTCGCATATAAATTGTATAAGTTTTATGAATTACATCATGAACTAAACAATTTATATAGGGTTTGATGTAACCAAACTTG
>CAIGRL010166477.1:0-12413 GCA_903798325.1 Fraxinus xanthoxyloides | reverse complement strand
GATATGTTTAATTAAAGGTAAAATTAAGTGATTCATTTGATAGTATCTTTCATTAAATAACACTTAATGTCACCTAGATTGATGATATAACACCAGTGGTGCTAAATAGTATTAGTTTTAGAAGAATGAAAGTAAAAAATATAAAAGAAAAACCCTTCGAATAAGAGAGCTACAGAAATAATGAAGACAAAAACACCTACACAAATTATGTGACAATCTCTATCAAAACGAATGGATAATAAATTTTGAGTCAACTAATCACATTATCTAAAGCCTCAAACCTCCTGCACCAGACCACGTCGCAGAAAAACGTAGGAACAAACTTTAAATCGTCATGGGGGTTCCATAAATTAAATAGAAGGCTTACAAGATTTCTCAATAAGAACAAATCTAAGGTCGAGACAATGGAAGACAAAATAGAAAATTTCTGGATACTACTGGGGGAGTGTGGGCCGTTTCTCAACCATTTCATATATCAAAACGAAGTTATCCTGCAAGTAGTTACACAGCAATTAAGATTTCCAAAAAAGCACTCAACAAGTTTCTGCAAATATATTGCAGGGCATATATTGCAAACCTTTCTTGTCATCTGCCATGTGTTGGGATCGAAAAAGTAATAGCAACCTCTCTCGTAAGTGTTCGTCTTCACAAGAGGCTCCATATCTTTCACCCTAGTGAACCATAACCGGAGATCTTTGTGGTAGAACCATCCTCTACTATACCTGCAATAGAACCAAAAATACAATTAGCCCTTGTTTGGCACCCATTCTATAAAACTACTGTTTTCCTCAAACTCATTTTCAACCACACATTATATCAACTGTTATCAAAATCTAAAAACTGATTTTTAGCTAAATCAAACATGGGCTTAATGATGCTATGCTTTTAGCATGTATAAACATATATAAGAAGTCAAAGGACAACTCAGTAAGAATAAAAACAATATGGAGCACCACTTCCGTTAATCTTCTCTCCCAGACTAATGCAAAATGACTATTCAGTCTCGAAGCCACCACCTTCTAGCAAATCAGTCAATCCGTCCATCCAAGAGTCTATGCAAGTTGGGATGACCATTTCTTGTTAGGTTTAACATTCTCACTTCCAACTACATTTATCTTGTCAATCCACGAGTCTTAGCATCAAAATTATGTACCTATAGAAGAGCACGTCTTCAGATGTCTTAGAGTTTTCCTTCACAGGTATACCGTGTACCATTATACATGCTTGTGCAGCACTGCAAATAACATTCGTTCACTTAAATAAAACTATCTTGACATGTACCTGAGATACATTTCCTCTAGCTCCCAAAAATTACACGGCCCATACTCCAAAAACATAATATAAAAGTTATGAAGACACATGTTGAACACCTAATAATTTCAGACGCTTACATATCAGCTCTATGGCAGTATAATTTTTAATATGATCATGATGTATATTTGAAAACAGCATTTACGTTTAAACAAATGAGGTATGAATTGAAGGCACAAGTTGAACACCTAGCAATAATAATTAGAACTTTTTTATTCCATATGGTGGACCCGGTTAACGAGATTTTATGCATAAAATTTACTTGGACAATTTCTACATCATGACATAACAATTAACATAGCTTAAACGCAATCATCTGCCAAACAAGAGTGGAATGATGTTGTATGCATAGGTCACACATGGAGGCACACTTCTCACAGGCTAGTGCACGTGCATCCAGAAAAGTAAACGAATGAATTAAAATGGTCTGAGCCTCTGCCTTGAACAAAAGGGAAGCCAGCACCATTCAAGATTCACACTCACCGACTTTTCGCTCTCTATGAATGATAATGGATTGTATAACAAATGTTTCATATTCTCGCCCTTTATCGGTTGCTTTTTCACTGTGTTATTTATAAGTTCAAAAAAGGTTTTAACTCCATGTCTCCAGTTTCACCCCCCTTGTATTGAACTCTTTCATCATTTGCTTGCTCTAAAACTCTAATTTAGAAGTAGTCCCTGCTTAAGTCACATCAGCTTACTACAGATTTTCACTCGTATTTTTGAATCTTAATACTTCCTCAGGCAATAATTTAGTATTACCTATTAGTTTTGAAAACAGCAAGATTTCCAAACAAAAATTATGATGTAAGGGCATTGGATGGTGCCAGCAATAATGATTGAAAAGAAATCAAGAAACCTTGGGAATGCTCAGGGGTCATTCAGGAGGTAATGAGATGCTAGAATGAAATGCTTAGTGATGAATATATTGACTTTTGGGATTTGTGAATTTACAGTTCTTTTAGTAGTTGGTTCTGTTTTGAATTTGAAATGTAGGATATGAGATGATTAGCAGACATTAAAAGTGAACTTTTAAATGTCTGAGTAACTAAAACTAAAGCAATTGCTTTCATACATAAGTTTTCTACGGGAAATTGACTTCATATATTTGTACTTAAACTCCTTTCATTATTCTAGCAATTATTCTCAAAACAAAATAAATAAATAATAATAATTACTAAAATTGAACTATCATCCACTAAAAATAACACAAGACAGTACTTCTGAAACTCGGTCTGCTACCATGCATGGAAACCTCTCTCCAAATTTAGGATAACAATACCTGGTAATTGCAAACACATGATATTTAATATTCCAAGCCTTCCTTCAGCAAGTTCAGTTTCATGAACTATATTGGGCATTTTGTTAACTTCACACTAAACGTAATATTACAGCACAAACCATTTCTAAATAAAATTTTACTACTACCATTAGTAAGCAGCATTTATTACTAAGCATATATCCAGAAGCAGATATAGCCCAAATGTACTTAAATCAACTTAATGTGGTTTCCTTGTGCATGCCAAATGATCTAGGACCCAGAGGCAAGAACTGAAACAATAAAGAAAGAACAACTGACTTACAGTTCATTTGCTGCAAAGAGTTGTGCCTTATCTTTTGGCATGCTGCAAATAGGAAAGAAGAGTCCATGACTTAGATCATAAAAATAAAATGTCACGTGACAACAAAATTTACCTGTAAAAGATATAAAATAATGTTTCTTGGCTGAATCTTGCAAAGTAGCTTTGCTGCATCCATAGAATATATACTGATTAATGGATATCCTTACATAACCAAAACAATAACAAGATCAGCAAAGCATACATTTACAGGAGGAGGTGGTTTGGCATAATAACATTCAGGGACACTGTACTCGGGCTCTCCTCTGGCAGGTTCATCAGACCAAGGAGAGGCAAATTTTTTGTGAATAGTCTCTGATGAGTTCAAATTTAAACCGAGTGAGGTCAGATCAATACCCAGAGCAAGTGAGGTTAAGCCTGGATTCGTCATTTTTATGACACTCAACAAACCAAGCATCCCAAATCGATCAGGCACACTTTGCGATGCCCGCATGGATTTCAGATTTTTGTCTCTAAATGGACCGATGAAGCGAGACTGAGATTGTTGGAATTGTTGGTACTGCTGCATAAGGATCAAAATATCGCATATGAGATTTAAACATTCATATATCCAGACCAGTGGATGGTACCCTGCTGCTTTGGGCATTGAAGTAATATAACATTTATATCAATAGAATCTTTGGAATCCTCAATCTTCATAATCAGTAGAAGTCAAACATTGGAATCCACAGTGAGGAAAGGCTGTAAAAGTTGGTATTGAAAAAATTAAAAAGTTCGGATAGAAAATAACAATGTGACTGCAGTAACAGACTATGAGACCTATTGAATAGTGAAAGCAAGCATCGTAGCAACAGGTGACAGTACCTCATGCCCATGAAAATGAAAATCTTGATTGCCTGCAGTTAGAAAGGAAGGTCCACTGCCATTTATTGATGAAGCACGATGTTGTTGCTGAGGATGAGATGAATGTGTACCACCAAAGTTGAATCCAGAAGACTTTCCCACCTAGGAGATTAAAGCGTGTAATAATATCAGATAGTACTAAGCACATACAGGAACTTTCATGAATATTCTAGTGAGGATCTTCAAATACTCTAACTTACAGGTAATTGCTGAGGTTGCATTAAAGATGCCATACTATCATGGAGTTGTTCCTTTTGGCGTGCATTTACAGGAAATTCAGCATTGGCATGAAGCTGTTCCTTTGGGGCATTGGCATGAAGCTGTTCCTTTTGGCGCCCATTTACAGGAAATTCAGCATTGCCTGCTGGATTAAGAAGTTAATTATAATTCTAGGACATGCGATTAACTAAAAACATAATATAAATATATAGCAGAATGAGTATGAGTGTCAAGGACGAAATGAAAGGGAAATAAAAAAAGTAAATTAGCATCAATGTGTATCACTTTTGTGATGGTAACACAAAAAAGCAGCAACAAGGCAGGTAATGACCCTAAGTAATCCACCAGACATTGATAGGAATCAAATTATTCTGGAAATCAGATTTTTCACACCATCCACTAGCTGCTCACTGAAGTTGGCTTTCCACAGCTCTATCTTATGTATACATCAGTAAATACCCAAATTAACGTCAGCTTTTGAAAATAAAACCATTCTTCAATTATTCGAAAATCACAGCACCTTATATTAGATTTGCATGACCTACATATTAGTTGGTATCACTCATCAAAGGATAAAATTGGGGAAGTAAACAAAACCTACCTGTCATCAACTCCAAGTTAAATACTTAAGCCAAGGTAAAACCGTAACGTTTAATTTGGGGTACATCTACTTGAATCTCAAAAAACTTTGCCAAAAGTGCAGCATTCCACCTCCCCCTCCCAAAGTAAATATATATGAAAGGTGCAAATTAAATAAAATTGAACTCTTACTCGTAGAGGCGTGGTGCGGAAGCGGAATAGAATTCTTGAAACAAAAATAATGTTGAACCAACTCAAAAATTTGTAGAAAATAATTTTATTGTAATGAACTGGTCGCTGAAAAAATTATGAAGCCTTTATTTATATAGGCAAAATAATCTCTTAATCCTAATAGCTTAAGGAAGGTAAGTACTTAAAATCTAAAAGAATAAGTAATCAAGAACATAAAAAAATAAAAAGTTCTAATATAAACAATAAATAAAATCCTATTAAGACAAGAAATAATTCCATGTCCCATTTGAAAAGGAATCATTCTATATCAATATCCCTCAGTTGAAAAAAACTTGTTCTCTAATTTGATTGAAGAAGAGAAAATAAATAACCAGGAGGAAAAATTTCCAAAATTACTGCATCGGGTGTTGTAAGGATTCGATTCGAACCTACCTTGTACTCAAGAATAATTTCTAGCTAATTGTTGTTGTGTATTGGACTCGTAGAAACGACCGTGCTGCACGAACACTTTAACTAGGTTGGCACATCCATATCCTATTCGTGTCACGTCGTTGAATTTCGACACTCTACCATAGTCATTTTTTCTTTAGAAGTAGTAATATATAGTATTAGATCAAAGTTATTCTACGTATAACAAATAAATACTATTATTTAAAAGACTTAAATAAAAAAAATTAATAATAAGTGTAATATAAAAGTTATATTATACAAATGGAATTTTAATCAACATGTCATCGTATTGGTACTTTTAGAAAAATTGTGTATTGACTTATCCAACACGTGTCGTATCGGATACACGTGTCCCTGTCGTTGCATTATAGAAAACGATCATCATTCATAACAATCAAATTTGCATAATTCTATCAGCAACATCTTCAAACTTTCCTTCATTCCAAATTCTAGACCGAGGTGAAATGTTCTGATCGTCGTCGCGAGGATACATACCACTATCATCAATTAGTCAATAGCAAAACCTTTCTCTGATGCCAATTTTGGTGCCAAAGTAAAATTGAAATTCTTGAAACAAGAATTGAGTTAAATTAGCTAAAAAAACTTGTAGTGAACAATTTTATTTTAGGGAATTGGTCATTGAAAAAATTACAAAACTTTGGTTTATACAGGCAAAATAACCTTTTAATCCTAATAACTTAAGAAAGTTAAGTGATTAAAACTTAAAAGAATAAGTAATCAACAACCTAAACGAATAAAAAGTCATAATCTAAACAAAAAATAAAACCTACTAAAACAAGAAATAATTCATTGTCTTATTTGTAATGGAAATTTCCTACATCAACCTCCCCCACTTTGAACTTATCCCCGAGTTTGGTTGAAGAAGATGAAAAATCTACAAAATTTTTGCATCAAATTGTGAGGATTCAAACCTATCTTAGACTCCTAGAAAATTTCTAGCCAACTGATGCCGTGTTTTGTACTCATTGAAATGACTCGTGCTGCACGGATACTTCAACTAGGATGATCATGTATCGCTTCATGTTGGATCAACACTACAAGAATACTCTACCACATTCATTTTTCTTTAGCAAAATTATTCATAGTGTTAACTCAAAATAACAAATAGGTACTATTATTTTAAAAATTTAAACAAGAATAATTATTATTAAGTATAAAACTAAAGTTATACTATAAATAAAGAAATTTAATCAATTTCACATTGGTACTATTTAGAAAAAATGAGTATTGCACACAAGTATCTATGTGTATCATAGAAAAAGACAAACATTCATAGCAATCAAAATCTACAATTTGTCAAAACATCTTTGAATATATTCATCATTCGCTCTAGACTCGAGACCAAAGTGCAATCATCTTACCGTTACGAGGATGCATGCTAGGGTTGGCAAAAAAATCCGTTCAATTCGATACCCGTGGCACCCCACCCCAAATGGAGCGAGGATTACCCACCTAATGGAGTAAATGTGGTAGGGACGGGATGAGAATCGTTGCCCTGAAGCGGGTACATGACGGGTACGGAAAACATGGTCCCCACCCTGTTTAAAGTCAATTTCAAATTTAAGTTTTTTATCCAACAAAAAAAAGATTTATCATTATTTTTAAAGGGAACGTGAGTTGTTATTAACAAATTAGAAAAAAATAATAATATTTACTAGCTAAAGATATAAAAAAATAAAGCAAAAAAAAATAAAAGAGGCGATAAAAATTATGTGTATAAAGACGAGGTAAGGTAAAAATAAATACCCGACGGGACGGGGAACGAAAAATGGCTTATACGCCCCATACCCGCCCCGTTGCCATCTCGAATGCGTGCCACTATCGCCAATTAGCCAACAACAAACCTTGCAATGCCAATTTTGGTGTTGGAGCGGAATTAAAATTCTTGAAACAAGAATAAAGTTGAACCAACTCGAAAATTTATAGAGAATAATTTTATTATTATGAATTGGTCATTGAAAAGTTACAAAAGCTTTGTTTATATATCGGCAATATAATATATTAATCATAATTGCTTAAGAAAGAAAAGTAATTAAAACCTAAAAGAATAAAAAGTGCTAATCTAAACAAGAAATAAAATCCTAAAACAACAAATATTCCATGTCCTATTTGTAATTGAATTGTCCTATGTCAAAGTGTCTTTTAGGATTATCCCAGGATGTTCAATGTGAGACCATATATCCAACTTTGATTCTTTTATGTATATAACTGGTAAAATAGTTTGGAAATAATAATTAGATAAGAGTATATTCTAGTAGAGCGGACATTTCAATTATTCATAAATAATACTAACCTTATATGAGATTTGCATGACCCATGTATCACTCGTTATCACTCATCAAAGGACAATCAACTCCTACTTAAATACATGAGCCAAGTAAAACTATGTTATTTAATTTGGGATATATCTAAAGAAGCAGAACCGCCACCTCTCCCCTCCACCAAAAAATATGAGAGTTGTGATTCATGTGAATTAACAAAATTGAAATCTTAGTAGTAGAACCACCTCTCCCCTCCACCAAAAAATATGACAGTTGTGATTCATGTGAATTAACAAAACTGAAATCTTAGTAGTAGAAGTGTCCTTTGTATATTTCCCATTTTATCCTAGGATGTGCCAAAATGGTGTGGGCCTTTGATTATTTTACGTATAAAACTGGGAAATTTTGAAAATAATAATTAGATATGAGTATATTCCAGGAGAACGGATATTTATATTGTATGTGCTGCAAGGAAATGTAAATATTCAAATTGAGATGGAGGCAGCACTAGTTGAAACTTATTAAACAACCCACTATCACATCTGCTGTATCATTTGCTTAATTTTGGAGCCACAATCATATGCCGTGTTCATAAAAAAGTTTGTCTAGAAAATGCGATCGAGCTAGCTCCCAGACTCCTACTAATCCCTTCTACAATGAACTTCTACAATGAAATAACAACATGAATATTGGTATGCTTCGTTGAAATTAGCATAGATGTTATTTGTTGAAAAGAATTCAAACTCCCAGGTTTTCCATATTAGAATTCAAAATTAGAAATGAATGGGTTTTGATCTCCCCAGTTATACACATGAGAAAGAAGACAAAGATGCATCAATTAATGTTACGTTTCAAAAGTCGAAACAGAGCATAATCTAGGTGCATCAATAAACTAAAGCAACTGTCCAAGTAAGCAAGGAAGCACAGACTGAACTTATTCTGATATTAGTAGTAATGTCAAGCAAATATTCAACAATATTAATCTTGATATCTCCAGAAGATGAGCATCATACTTATCCATTATCTAAACAACATGAAAGTACCTCTATATCCAGTTAAAGCAGGAAAATCTTCATTCTGAATGCTGAATTCTTGGTTATGTTGGGCGAATCCAATATTATGCTTCATCAAACCTGCATGATAGGCAAAACTATCCTCCATGATAATAGGGCTAGGCAGAAGCAGCACATAAATCTAAATATAATTTACCTAGTTGCCCCTGGGAACCACCAGCAGAAGGAGGACGCCCAGATAGCTGAGGAAAGTCATTTACATCAAAAGTAGCATTTTCATGGGCACTTGAGTCATTTAGCAATTGCATAAAGCTAAAATGATTGTTCCCAGCTTGAAATTGGTTTTGGGAAAGTGGCACACCAGCAGCAGAATATGAATTGCCTAGCATGGATACCATCTGTGGAGCTGAAAAATCCAGATGTCACTTAGATAACACTGAGTCTACATAAGAATTTGGTACATATATGGTGTCATGATTGGATCATCGACTTCCAAGTCTACATGCTTGCTTACAAATAAAAGAAATAAATGTGAACTAATTTAAAATTGAACATAAAAAATTACAGGTATTAAGAGCATGCGGAGTAACAAAAGCTAGCACATGCAACCAAGCACGCATAAGAACCCAAGGTTTTACAATCTTCTATGGGAAATTGACGTCAATAAGAAAAATTTACTGTCAAGATGCCACTAAGTCGGGACTTGAAAATTTCCTATTTTTAATTTATTGCCATCGCAGGCACCACAGTCAGACATGCTGCCAGCAACTCAGATATACCAATGTGAAAACCATATCTAGAAATTATGTTACCAGATAAATTTAAGCGAGAAGCAAGACCAGGGACGTTTGCAAAACCAGCAGAGCTTACACCCCTTGTAGTATTACCCCCACCATTAAGACTGCCCACAGAGTTCGTAATTCGTCCATTATTTCCCATATTTTGCAACACGCCTGATCCTGAATCAAATGCTTGCAGAAGTTACCCGTGAGGAGGAGCAGAGCAATGCATCTTTATGCAAATTACATGAACACAATTACAAATACTTTTTTACCTCCAATGTTGTTAACCCCACCATGTCCATTCGAACTTCCAAGAGATAACTGCATCATAAGTTCAACATACATTATGCAAAAATTTCACTTCGTTTAAGAGTGAAGACTGAAGAGACTGCACTTGCATACACACACAAGTGAGAAGAATATTTGTTGTGGCGCACTGGAGGGCATTGACCTCACCCTACATCAAATTGTATCATTATACCTGAGAAAGTGTGGTGGGAATACTATTCATTGCAAATCGCCCATTAGATACATTCCCTGCACCTGGTTGAACGCTATTGGGAAGACCACCTATGTTTGTTGAATTTATTGATGCAAATGACCCGGGCATGTTTGATATATTGAAGTTCCCATGAATATAGTTTGGCCCTTGGAAGGTTCCTTGAGATCAGAAAAAAATTATTGTACTAATTAATCACCTTATATATCGTCGTTAAGTAGAAATGTTCATTACTCAAGCAAGTTTTTATTACCACCAGACTGATTCAAAACAGCACCAGATGAAGCAGGCTGAGCAGAAAAGGACGTGGCAAAAGTTCTTCCCGTACTATCTGGAAAATTTGAATTCGATCCATTCAATGCTGCCTGCATCTAGAAAAATCCAAAAATAGAATACATGAATGCTTTACAAAAGCAATCAACTTTTTCCATCTAATCAACTGTAAATACATAGACGGAGTTTAAAAACCAAAGTACTGTTGTACAGGAACAAGGGATAATAATCAAATTCAAGATTTCTTTTATCAAAATTATCCCAAACATTTGATAATAACAAGGCACGTAACAGGCATTTAAATAATAAATGAACTACGCACTGAGCAAATAAGAAAGAACTTACACCGAATACCCCTGACATTTTGTAGGATTTTTCAGAACAATAGGGAAAAAGTAATTCTTCTAGAACAAGCTTTTATTCATCTTGATTACAACTCTTGGGATGCCCTGGAAAAGAAAAGAGAGAAAATATATACGGTAAACAACACAACAAGATTCTCATTTTGAATTATCAGCCACTGCAATTTTCTGGAAGTAACAGACTATGTAGGCAAGAACTCAGGCTTAAGCATGAAAAGCTAGATTTGCCCTCACATTTGTCCAACTAGTTGATTGGATTGCCTGTTCCAGAATTTTTCTTACATGATATACTAATATCAACTGAAACCCCTTTAGATATTCAATGAGAGGAATGGGAAAAAAGAACTGAAAACCAAATTTGCAGACTGTAGACATTCATTCATACACACGAACAATTGCTTTCAGCTGCCAATTACCAATCGTTACCGATGAAAGTCTTTCTTATACCTCGAATTGTAAAAGCACGTCCCTTTTCTCTCCTATATATATCTGCCAGTAGCCAAAAGCACTCAATTTCAGGTCAAAATTATTCTTCTGTGTTCGTGTAAGAAGTTCAAAATAATTCTACAATAGATGTAAGCAACTCCTCCTTTATCTGGTTGCAGCTATCCCTATCTAGTATGAACACAAGGATAAGGCTTTCCAAAATTCTAGGTATTCTTTTAGTTTGCAGGTACTTCGGATAACCCGTCAATCTTATTTTGCGTGACTGCACAAGTGCAATCACAGATCATGATATCTATTTTTCTGTTTTGGTCAACTAGATTTAAGAGCACAAATTGAATTTGTGTCGCCATCACACATGTTTTCTGCTTATATTTCGGTGTCACGAGCATTCCTGACTAATTTCTTATATGTATTTTGCTGCCAATTGTTTCCTATCAGAACATGAACCGCAGTAATTTCATATTTCTATCCATGTGATGGAGAAACACTAAAAGTGTGAAAAAAAGTAGATAATGATCAACAGATACTTAGATTTGCAGTTTAAAACCACTATATTGCATCATGTTGTATTTATGCATTCAAACTCTTCCAAACCTTAGAACATATGTAGTACCATCAGTAGTAATAGAACGTACACAACATGACCTTCAGAATATCCAAACTTGGCATTCTTGCCCCATCCCCCTCCCATCCTGTACAAAATTAGAGAAGCATGCAACATGTGAGTTTACAGTTGCATCTTGGTCCTTGATCATGCATGAATCTTAATAAAATCAGAACCGCTATGTAGTCTTAGAAGCAAAAGATAGTATTTTGTTTTTTATTTTGCTGATGGGGAGGCAAAAATCAAGCAATGCTACCAAATCTAACTCAAGTGAACTACCAATAATCACTAAACTTCGCAATTTTTTCATATAAAGGCAAATTGATTGCAATGTAAGCCCAGAGGGCTCTATTTCACGACTTGTCACCACTTCACAAATCATTTATGGGAATCAAATCCAAGTGAAATGGAGTATTTATTCCCCTATATCTAATCCTCAATTGCATTGTATGAGTTAAAAGCAAAAGAAACATATTGTAAATTCAAACTCATTAGACGCCGATTCTCACGAATGTCATTGCCATATTCAAAACTCAGAAATCTATAAACTAAAACCTTATATAAATTCAATACTTCGCTCAATCAAACAAATAATTAAACAATGCATATTCACATCAAACTCATAAACCACCCCCAAAAAAAAAACTTATGCACATCAATATTGATTTCAATTTCTATCAACAGACAGCAATGCACTGTAGAAATAACAGATATATAATTGCGTTTACCTTTATATAAACCCGATAGATAGTATATATCGATTAAAAATCTGCGAGTATTTTCAAGCACGAGAGAGAGAGAGAGAGAGAGGCGATGGGCACGGGTGTGGCGTTGCGATAGTAACCTCGGAAACTGATGTGACGGAAATTAAGGCTGATTTGGTTTATGTTTAGGGTGTGTTTGATTCGGTTTATTTT
>CAIGRL010166423.1:5992-16304 GCA_903798325.1 Fraxinus xanthoxyloides | reverse complement strand
GAGCAAAATTGACCATTTAGGAATGTCCACGTTTTGCTACTATTTTATTTTATTCAATTGACTTTTTATTTTCTGAAACTCATGCGTTAATTGCCATGAAGTGAATGAGCAAGTTACAAGAGCCAAATCCATATATGTCTCGTACAGTTAGAGTTTGTTTGCATACTTTTTTGTTTTTTGTTTCAGTTTTGTTTACTGTTTATTTTTTTTTTAATTACTTGTTGTTACTCGTTTTTTGCATATTGATATTTTATAATTCTCTTTAAATTACTGTAATTTTCAAATCATTGAATCTATTATAATGTGCAAAAACAATATGTGAAAATACGGTCTTTAAGCCTACTATATGCAAAAACAATATGTGAAAATACGGTCTTTAAGCCTACTACAAATACAGTATTAAATGGTAAATTTAGTATTCAATGTATACACGGTATCTGTTGCATATACTATATCAGTCTTTCATATGCGATATATGTCTTGCATATACGGTATCCAGAGTTTAAAATCATTGTATATACGGTATTCAATATTGAAACATTTGTCCAACCGATCTAACCAAAGAGCGCGAAAATTCCAAAAATGCATA
The DNA here is from genome assembly GCA_903798325.1 of Fraxinus xanthoxyloides. Classification (NCBI taxonomy): domain Eukaryota; kingdom Viridiplantae; phylum Streptophyta; class Magnoliopsida; order Lamiales; family Oleaceae; genus Fraxinus; species Fraxinus xanthoxyloides. Next base: position 15,715 of record CAIGRL010166423.1, on the reverse strand, counting down.
GTTTCTCCTCCAAAAATGAATTCTCCTCTATATCGTAATGTTCAATTATGTTCAACATTAGGACATATCTAGGTATAGCATCAATTTGGTGCAAAACACTCACTCCAAACCAACATCAAATTGATGAATTTGGTGCAACAATGTTCATTTGGTGTAATTTTTACGGTTTTACATATTTTCATTTTGCCCTTCATTTTGTACTACAACGGATTTTAATTTCTATTATATCTTTTTTATTATTTAATAATATAACTTTATTTATGTTTAATTTAATTTAATTATTGTTATTTTTATTTTTATTAACACTTATAATAAATTGTAATCAAGTAACAAATAATAAGTATTGAATGCAGAAATAAGATTACTCGTTAAAATTATAAAGTTGCACATTTGATAATTAAATGACCAAACTAGTTGTGCTCTACGTTTCTTTAGTAAAAGTTTTTTTCATTATATGTAATTTTTTTATTATTATGTCTTAAAAGTAATATTTCTTGAATTGTCGTGTCGAGTGTTATTTTATTATTATTTATTAATAAATGCAGTATTTTAGTTAGTTAAATGTAATTTTTAATTTTCGTAGTAATATAATTTATAATTAAATATTTTTTAAAATTATATTGATTGTTAAGAATTTAAAAATAAGGAAATAAAGGAAACGTTGTTCATTTTGTGTATATTCAGCACCATGTTTTTGGAGATGACTTTGCAAGATGGTGTAAATGTTGCCCCAATTTGGTATAAACTTGCACAAATTTGGTGCCGTAAGTTGGAGATGACCTTATGTACTATCTTGTCGATTATAAAAGAAATTTACGTAAATTTTACAAGGAAGGAAGATTTTCTCCTTCTTTTTTTATCTCGTTTCAGTGTCACCTTTTACGCTTAGCATCTTGCTTCCACGCAACAATGCATCTATCTCACATCTCACTACCACCAGATTTGTGGTCCTTTTTAAAACCCAGAAGACACTAAAATACCTAGAATCCCTACTCAAGCACCTAGAATACATGTAGTAATGCATGTGAAAAAAAGTGTACAAATTTATGCACATCACCTGGAGTAAATATTTAGGAAAAAGCCACGAGTACATAGAATTCTTAACGGAATTCCTACTAACGTTGACGTGACAGTAGATGATTGGACTATTTTTTTCTCTTACACATTCCAATTAATTCCCGCCATGTGTCGTTTGTTGAAGTTTTCTGTTAAAATTTTTTGTACTTGTAGCATGATTGAAATATTTAGGAGCTAAAAATTAATTTCCTAGATTTTTTCTTGCATGTAAGTTGAACATACTCGTAACTATTTTTGTTGAAGACGCATTTCATATTATTCTTGATATCGGGATTCGTAAGGCATCTCATTCTCAATTTTATGAACCTATAGAAACAATACTAATTTGTGGTGGTCGATTTACTATTATAGTTAAGTTACTATGATAGTCAAGTTACACTGTCATAGACAAGTGATAGAAGTAACAAGTGAAAAAGTATTGTCTGATGGAGGATTGAAAACCTAGTTTTGCAACAACTCTAATTGAACATATATAGATTCCAATAGTTTTGATCTTTTGTACTAAATTATTTTATCAATTTTATAGCAAATGAAAAGAATGTAGTAAGCTTTAGGAAAAAATAAATTCAAAGATGTGAAAATAGAAATAGTTTTTTAATAATTTTATTTGTTAGAATTATATTTTTATTTAAACGCTTTTATTACATATTTTTAAGCATTTCAGAATTTTCACTGAAGACATTAAAAAATCAAATATATATATTTTTTAATTTATATGTTGTCAAACTTGTTGTAAAAAACATGATACGTATATAGCAAGATTGGGTACAAATATCTTCTGCACTGCACCCGGATTTTATCACAGCCTTCACCTTAGCCATGTATTCCGACCCCGATTCTGAATATCTGACCATGCGGGGCCCATGGGTCAGACCCCAATTCAATGAGGGTAATTTCGTTAATTTATTGAATTTAATGGCAGAAATGTCAATTTAGCTGAGTGTTAAAAACCCTGAAACCACCCCTCAACCAATTAGAAAGACGTCAACGCGTTGGCTCGATTAAAAATATAGATTTTTGAGTGATTTTAGTAATTATTTTTAAATTGTCAAATATATGCTTGAGAGCTTATTATTGATGATTTTAAAAATTCTTTTAAAATAATAAAATTATATATATATATCTTTTAATGAAATTTTCAATTTATAATTTCTTATATGAAACTTTTTTATTCATAAGTGACATTTTATTTATATGTAAGTTAATATTTAACTTAACAATTAAATAAATTAATATTTAATTAATATTAAAAAGTGAGTTTTTACTTATAAGCAACTTTTTATATTTTACAAGTGAATTCTTGTCTTATTAGTAATATTTTTATTTTATAAACAATTTTTTTTACATAAATATGATTTTTTATTTGTGTATAATTTTTAATTATAATGTTATTTTTTTGCTTATAAATAATTTTTTAATTATTATATTTGTATTTACAAATTAATTTTGAAGAAAATATGTCAGTTGGAAATAATTATTTTATAAAAAAATAAAATTAGAAGAGAATATGAAAAACGACTAAAATTCCACGATTTAGTTGGTTGAGAGAATCGATTAAGATTACGCTACACATATTTTGAGTGATTTTTAAATCATTCAAAATTGATGTCCAAACAAATAGTAAACACCGATTTAATTGAGGGTGTTTGGTGGGGATTAAAAGATTACGATAGAAATTTTTGAAATGTATGATTGAAAAGTTGTGAGACCTATGAAAAATATGATAATATTGATTGTTTTACTTCAAACCAAACGGAGGCTTAATCTTTCATAAATGGCGTCGCCCAAAACCGATGAGAATTAGCGCCAAAAAAACCCTCCCAAGCAGGATCTCAGAATCTACTATCTAGACATCGGCGCGTGAGATTACGCTACACTATCGCGTTTGGTTTTATGCGGTTCCAACTTGCTCTTGCCGTGTTTACACTATAAAAACACCGCCTTCCTCCCGCTGCTTCTCTTTCTCCACAGCCTCCTTCGTTACTCTCTCTCTCTCTCTGTGCTGGGACCCTGGGTATTTTCTGGGGAAACAGCGAGCACCACTTGGCTTCGTGGGTATCTATAATTAAGAGGCAGCAACCAATTTCAAAAGCTACCTTTGAATTCTCCCAGATTTTAAGTTCACTTTTTCCTCCCTTACGTATATTCGAAGAGTTTTTTGTTGAATTAGTTGGTGTTTCAATTGGTGAAATGGCAGCAGAGTTGGATGTTGGAGAGTTCTGGTTGCCGCCGCAGATTTTAACTGACGATGATTTACTGATAAGTGGTCATAATAAAATTCATCAGACGAAGAAAATCGATGATTTTTCATTTGCGTTTGGAAACTCGTTTGATCCTTTTTCGGATCTGAGTTCACCAGTTGAGTCCGTGATGGAATCTACGGAAACAGAGAGCGACGAGGATGACTACATGACTGACTTAACTCGCAAGATAGCTCAATCTACTATACAAGACTCTGATTACCTGGTTGAAAGCAAAAAAGTATACATTTCCTTTCTAATTTTTTTTCTTGATTTTTATTTGTCGCAGAGAAGGGTATTTTAATTAAGGGTTTCAAATTTTTACAGGGATATTGGGTTTCTGGTTCTCCACAATCAACTCTATGTAGTGTTATGGGTAGTTGTGGGTGCAACCCGGGTTCCGGCTGTCAGAGAACCAACTGTTTGTCGATGGTTTCAACACTGCCGGTTGCCAACCGGAAAGACTCGACGACGTCGTTGGATTTATTGTCTGCGGCTGCTGCAGAGGCTGCCCGGATAAGAATGATGGAAGAAACACTTGGGTTTTATTCTACCAACTACAGAGGTGGTGTGGATGGACCTTTCATTTCGCCCAGAAAACCCAGCGCTGTTACAGTACCATCCAAAAACCTGAATCGCAGTTCTGGTTTTTACCCGAACCATAGCCACCTTTCGTTCCAACAGTTGCAAGCTACGCAAGTAAGTCTTTACTCAATTTCAAAGAAACTTTGTACTGCTTACTACCTAATCTGCCCTGTTTTGGACTGTTTTCTGCATGCACTGAGCCGTGTTTTTTTTTTTTTTGAATTTGTGTTCCAGCAGTTGAAGGAGCCACAAATGATGAAGCAACCTCAACAAGGAAGTCGGTTTTATGGTCAAATGAAAAGTGGGTTTACGCATATGGTTCAGAATAATGGCAGTTGTAATGGGTTGTCAATGGATGGTCGGTCTACTGTACAACAATCTCCAAAACATCAGCAGACTGGGTCAGGCATGAGGGCATTGTTTCTTGGAGATCCCGGGACTAAAAAAGAACGTACCGGAACCGGTGTTTTCTTGCCCAGAAGAGTAGGAGCCCCCACTGAAACTCGAAAGAAATCAGGTTATAATCTTGTTTAAGACTTCAGTGTGTACGTTCATGTGCGAGAATAATTCAATTTTGGATTTTTTCAAATATTTGGATTTTTCAGAAGTATTTGATGAAGTACCCCTTTTAATAATATCTGCTGACTAAGTCTCTGCAAATGCAGGGTGTTCTACAGTTCTGTTACCAGATAGAGTGGTCCAGGCTTTGAATTTGAACTTGGAATCCATGGATTCCCAGCCATTGCAGCAGACGCAGAACAGAGCAAATGGAAATTTCATTCCTGACTATGGTAATAATTATTTCTTTCCTTTTCTCAATTATTCCAAATCCTTACTGGTTGAATATCCTAAGTTAATTTTCTTGATTCAATATGCAGCTGCTGCTGTGAAGTACAGAAATAATGTTCAAATTGCACAGCAGAGGAAAAATCAAAGACCAGCAGCAGTAACTAATCAAGAACTCAGGCTTCCCCAGGAGTGGACTTACTGATCAAAATTACAAATGGGTTAGGAATCCCTAAAGAGAATAAGATATGAAGTTGAAGATTAAGAGAAAGAAGGAAGATTTCTGATTTTTCAGTAATAGTTTCTGGGACAGATTATTACCAGTAGTAGTATAGGAATTAGGACAGTAGTAACTAGAAGATGATCAAATAAAGAAGATATGTTGGTGTAAGAAAATGGTTTCTGGGGTTTAGTATTAGGCTAAATAGTTGATGCAAAAGCTTTTTGTTTGGAACGAGGTTCAAGAAAGTGGTTTATGGCAGTTCCTTTTCTTGGTCCCTTTCATTTGGAAAGAATTTGAATGATAAAATAAAATGAGGTTTTTTAATATTCTGCTGCTTCTATTACCCTGTTTGTTTCTAGTGTTGGAATCTGCCCTTGGACGGGCGAAGAATTAACAAGAAAAATCAATTGTTTTTCTTTAATTTTCTGCAGTGTGATTCAGTTTTGGCCATTTTTTTTAAAAGCTTTTTATGGTCAAAAGCATTTGCTGTGTGATGCTTTTTTCATTTGCCTCTTAATTTTTGCTGTCAATTTTGGACCAAACAACAAGGCAGTGTCAACAGAGGTTGTATGAATTGCCTTTCACAAGTGAATAAGATTAATGTACACATTCGATTCTCGTGTTTATTAAGAAATCTGTTACACATTTGATTCTTGTGGTCACACACAGACATTATTATTCGGTCTTTCCTCCTCACAAAGAAATTGGGCGTGGACCGTTGATATAATATGTGAATGCACACTTTTGATAATGCGTTAAATTCGCAACGATTGCAACGATGAAGTTTGGAAGGCGTCGAGAAGTTGGACATTAATCTCTTCTCCACGTGCCTTCATTTATTATTTCTTTCTTTGTATAACATTTTTTTCCTCTAAAGCCCGTCTTTCGTGATTTTGCGGGTATCTAACGCTTTTCTATTGGAAATTCGTATTGTTCCTTTTATTATTGTGGTGTGCCATGGACATCGCAATAGTTTGCTTAGTTCAATAGGTTGTGAGATGTTGGAAGAAACTTTTCAGAACAATAAAATGCATGAAGTTCTAATATTTTCGAACGATTAAGAATCATGACAACGCGGCATTCAAGAATGAATCGTTCGACTTTAACGGTTGCGAACAATCTCTCTTAAGCTACAACTATCAAATCACTTTTCAGCAATAACAAATAATTTTCAGAACTCTCAACAATTAGTCTAGAGCGATAATTCATAAAATAATTCTAGGAACAATTCATTAATCTTGAATGAATAATCTTATGATTAATTTTCTACTAAAAAGCATGTTATTAATCTTGAATGAATAATAGTCCTGAATCTTATGATTAATTACTTTTGAGACCTTCTAGATGGTCAATACCCTTGATATCTTGGGTATTTAATTATAAGCTCCTTGAAATATATATTTTCAATAAACACCATGATATTCCTTGGAGAAATGTGATGTCTCTAGTCTTAGAGTTGGTTCTATTGATGTAATTATGCAATCCATTCGATTGGTAATTCTAGTACAAGGAATTGAATTTTCATGATATAGATGTGTCAATGCTCCCATTGTTCTTGTTCACAACAATAACATTAGGAATGTTGAGAAGTCAAGATTTGATATGTGGATTGATTGTATCTTTTCTTTGAATTGTATATAGTTATCTCTGTTGTGCAGTAGGTATTTAACAACTTATATAATGATTTATCAACAGATAATGTGACGATATTTAATTGGATCAAAATGTCATTAATCAAATAATTTTTCACTTACATTTTGATACATCATCATTATATATAACATTATGTAAAATAGTTATGTACAATAATTATTTCCTAATTATTCATGTCAGACGACAGCCATAATGATTAGTAGGTCAAGGGTTTTATATAATTTTTTTCATAGAATTTCACGAAGATTGAAAGATTCACATTCCCAAGGAGTGATTAAAGGCACGAAGGGGCTTTGTTTTTGTAGTTGGTAGATGGTTATGGAGGAGTGGGCTATGTGTTCTTATCAATCTTTGACTTGTTCTTTGAATGCATATGCTATTCCTATGCCTAACTAAGCCTAAGCCTTTGAATATTTATTTATTTTTTCATTTTTTCTTTTACACATTTCTATTTGTTTCATTCGTGTCGCCCATCGACTTTTCTTTTAGATGTCCTCACCCTTCAACTAAAAAATTCTACTAAAGAAATCGTAAATTGAGGAAAGATAAGTGATCTTAGCTTCGAATTCGATACATTCATTTTTCATTTTTGGATTAATACATGCAAGAACTTTCTCGATGGAGGATACAACGTTGTTAAATCTACGTACAATATTTACAGTATCACACTACACTACACTATTAAGATTAAGATAAATATAAATATTTTAAGGTTGCTTCACTTACTTTTGGGGATGCTCACCTAATTCAAACACAGTTTGCCAAACTCCACTTTTTTCGTCATTGGGTTCACCGAATTAATATTCTTGGACTTGGTTTCTGAAATTCAAAGGTTGCCCAACAACTATCAACGTTTAAACTTATATTTCCAAGATTTTTTGCGTCAAGCAAGTTTATTATGGAAACTCTAAATCACAATTTTTTTTTTATAACAAATATATCGAAAGGCAAAGGGTACTACTGTTACTATACACTTCGTGAATTCTTCAGATGTAATTTACTTGAAATGGTTTTGAGTTTTTACGATATTAATTATTTAAATCTTTGTTCAATTATTTCCGTTACTCAAAAAAATAAAATAAAAAAAAATCAGTTTGTGGAACTAAATAAATTCCCTAAATTAAGACGTGGATTGTTTAATGAGTCTAGTTATGAAAATATTAAAAACTAATCTAATTTTAATTATAATAAATGCAATCATGATACGTGTACATCATCCCTTATATCATTTTATACACTTTGCGCGTGACAATACATAATCGGATAGTTTAATTGTAATGTCAACAAAACAGTGTACAAGTGACATCTTCCTTTCACTAATATGAAATCTAATCCTTTGGTCCAGTAAATCCTAAACCTATTGAATACTCATCAAATGGATAATGTTATCTAACAGCATCGATACTACAATACCAGGTTAGGTGCGCAAAGTTAGGTTCAATGAAAAGTAAAATTAAGATATTCATTTAATTATATCTCTCATTTAATGCTACATTAATACCACCTATACTGATATTTATATCAATGGTGCTAAAATAGCACTACTCTCATCAAACAGACCTGAAATTTCAACAAAAAATTTATTCATTATGTATTAATCAAGTCTCCACGATGAGGCCTGAATCTTTGTAGCCCAAAATTTAGGTCATCTCATTTTCACCTGTGTAAATTTAAGGTTTATACTCCAATTTCTTGTTTCGCCCCTATTAGTCCTCATTTTTCCCAATAGTCTAACGAAGTAAAAGGCAACGCAAAGGTGAAGGATGCAAAGAAATGATTCGAGTAAAAGACCTCAAGTGCAGGATTCTTAGATTGAACAAGATTTTAACTTCCTTTTTTAAATACTTTGAAGCACTGACGAATCTTACATACCAATTACAACTTGAAGATGACACGATCTTGAAATAGATAATCATTTTTTTTTTCTATGTAAATTTTGATTGTGCTTGTCTAATACTCTATACCAACATGCACATATTATTCGCATACGTATTTCCCATTTCTTTTGCAGACCCCGTTAACAATTTCATTTGAACTTGAAGAAAAATTTACAGTTCTTATGCTTTAATGCACTTCTTGAAACACTAGCGTGTCAGTGGCGGTTGATTGCTGAGATTAGCATGTTTGGCTCTGCTTCATTTATAGAAAAATCTACTTATTTCAATCGTATCACTTTTCGTATCATAGACTCTCGTCACTTTGCCCCTTGTTAATGAAGGAGGTATATTCATTAGACTAGACATTATAACAGGTTCTTCGAAAAATTATTTCGCAATGCAAGAGCAACAAGAGAAACAGTTGCAACTTCAACTTACAGAAAATATGGCTATATTAAGATGACATTTGATATTGCAAACCGTTTTTCTTTTAGAGATTCTTAACAGTGTAAGATCTAAGACAGTACATCTCCAGAGAGACCAAATACAAAATTTTACCACCTAGTATCACATTCTGTAAGGGGAAAGTGAAAAAAGACGTACATACCTTATATTCTATTTCACAGGTCAATATACGATGAATGGTGAATACACATGAACCACTGACCATTTATCCTCTCGAAAACATTTGTGGCAAAATGTCTTGCCCAGTTATTTCCCTTCTTCTTAACCATTTCAATGCACGTGACATACCCCGCATCGCCTCTAACATGAACTTGAATGTCCTTGATCTCAATATCTAGCGGGAAATCATAGTCCGCCCATACAAATTCCCAACTCCCCATCACAAGGTCATTGCCAGATATGCCACTGACACCAGGATGCACAACACACACATGCTCACCCTTGGACCAGAGAGCTTGCATAGCAGCCAAATCCCCGTTTCTGAACGAGTTATAAAATCTGGCATTCGCTCCTAATATTGAAGCCTTGCTATCCTCTTGGAGGGTTTTAAGGCTATCCCTGATTTTTGCTGCTTGGGCATAGTTTTCCTCTTCAATAGCAATCTGAAGTTGTTGCTCCAATGTCTGCTCAGTCAGTATGACACGTTCACCACTCAAATTCCCATCAGAGTTGTCAGCTTTAACTCGACATGATCTCAATGAATGTGGTTGAGAAGGGTGCCTGAAAGGTACTGTTTTGAACAAATAAAATTAGTCCACCTTATAGCTAACAGCAAAAACGAGATCGCTGTGCATGGATATAGCATTTAGTCAGCAAG
>CAIGRL010166404.1:0-10171 GCA_903798325.1 Fraxinus xanthoxyloides | reverse complement strand
GGCAGAGTTGCGGCCCGTGACACTTGGGTACCCAAGAAACATTAGTAACTTACGCGCTAGACTATTAGGATGAATTGATCAACTCATGAAACCTTGAGGGTTGGACCCCCAAAGTGTGCAGGGACAACAAGGTCGGTCCACTTTACACCTCTCCTCTAGGCTTCATAATCAACTGAATGATCATCAATGCCTATCATTTATCAGTGCAAGATAAACAAATTCAAATAAACCTTAAATCCATTTTGTTATAATGTTGATCAGTGCCATTGGGTACTCTCATGAGTGTGATTCAAATTGACATACTACCTCACCTATTGCGGGGATTAATTTCAAGAAAAGCATACCGCCTTAAAACAAAATGAGAGGAGCACTGCACCTTTTAGAAAACCAGAGAGCAAAGTTGAAAGGGGAGGCAGTGAAGGCTTACATAGAATATTTTTATTTAAACTACCTTTATGAGAATATTAAAGGATTGGTGATTCTATAGCATAATGAAGACTTTGAATATTAATCGAATTGTGGTAATATACGAGTATATAAATCCTCTAGTTTAATTTTCCATATATGGGTATGTCAATACGTGCCTATGTCATGTTATTGATTAGGGTAGTCTGAATTTAAACCATACATTATAAAACTTGAGAATCATTCTATAATCTGTTGGAAAATTATAGTTGAAATAATTTAAGGTTTGCTAACTAATTATAATGTTTATATCCCAGTAAACAAACAACGAATCCATTTTGCATAAATTGTTTGAGGCATTTCCAACTTTATGATTTGTATCTTACGATGCATTTATTTGGCTATTTGCCAAAATTGGATCGTTCATACTCATCATTTTTTGTCCTGTTTTGTCTCAGGGATGATATTGAACTGAAAGATCTACTCAACAATTTTGTTGGTATTGTATCCTACGAGTCAATCTATTGGGCATTAAGATTTCACAGAAGGATATTTTTTAGAGCTGTGTCGGTTGAGGCGTCATAAGTGTGTGGCAGCTTGTGGAGAATATGATAACGGTTCGTTGGAGTATTCATGGTATCATAAGAGTTCCTTGAGAGAGCTGAGGTCAATGTGATGGCACCTCGGAATATGACCTTGATAAGAATGGAAAAATCTATGGACGCCGAGTTCATAACATTGCTCTGAATAGACCCTGAAAGTTTTAAGTACTACTAGTTGATTCAAGGATTATCACACCCTCACGGGAATTAAGCATTACTTCACCTCTCTTCTAATCAGTTTTTTACAACCCCGGGTTAATTGAAACAATGAAAAGGTATGTATAACATCACGTTCACACCGTATATCCTGATTGGAACTAGAACCTGGTCTTCACATAATTCTTAAGTCGACGTTGCTTGGTAACTTAAAGGCATATGTTCGGGGTAATCTCGAACTTCTTACTCACGTTTAAAGCACCAGAAGTTTTGAATTGCATCGAATCTGTATGGTGTTGATACTGAATATGGCTTAATTTACTGTACAGAAATTAACTGAGTACATCTACTTCCTCATGTATTAGTAAAATCAATATATTCGATCTGAGTATTGGGGTCAATTGTGTGACAAGGTTGACTACATGTTTGTGTACATGGCTTTCGGTACTCATTAGTTTAATCTCTGGCATCAGACCACTGACCTCACATCTTAACCTCTGGCTTAACCCTCTGCAGGATCTTGTCAATTTTTTATTCAAGATAAACTTTTGATTGCTACTATGGGAATCGGTTCAACAGCTAAAATTTATGCAAGATCATTAAAACAGAAGCTAAAGGACATAATATCTTCTAAAAGCAACCAATTTCAGCTGGAAAGATTCACATTCTCAAACTGCTTCTACCTTAAACAATTTCCTTTAGTATAGTATTAGATCAACTAAAATTGACTGATTGTTCATCCATGCATAGCAAGCATAAGCCAAAACAGTAGTTATCTGATGAAGATGGGCACGGATTTCGTCTTTCACTCGAGTATTTATAGAATCGACGAGTTTCTTTCCCCCTTTTTTTTTATTAAAGTTGTCTCATGTTGTTTATTAATTCTATGGTGAAATCTCAATCCATCCTGCATCATGGAGGAATTGCCATGTGCTGGGAACAGAACGGAAATGAAGGTACGCTGGCTGATACTTGTGCCACAGGCAACTACAATTTCGTGATCTTTGTGTTTCTTGCATCCTTCGGAAATGGCCAGAAACCGATGATTAATCTAGCTGGACACTGTGACCCATCTAGTAACACGTGTGTCGGATTGAGTACCGATATACAATCATGTCAAGCCAAAGGAATCAAAGTCATACTTTCACTCGGAGGAGGGGTCAGAGGTCATACACTCCCTCATCTCAGGGTGCAAGGGATTTAGCAACTTACCTGTGGAACAACTTCTTGGGAGAGAAATCCAAATCTCCCCCTCTTGGGAATGATGTTTTAGACGGGATTAACTTCGATATTGAAGGAGGAACTTCACAACACTGGGACAAACTTGAGAGGTATCTTTCTAACTACAACACCTGAGGTAAGTAGGTGTACTTAACTGCTGCTCCTCAATGCCCGTTCCCTGATGCTTGGGTCGGAGGTGCATTGAAAACAGGTCTTTTCGACTATGTCTGGGTTCAGTTTTACAATAACCCTCCTTGCCAGTATGCTGTTGGAGATATTTCCAATCTGAAAAATGCATGGAAACAATTGATCTTCAATTCCCGCAACTAAGTTTTTCCTAGGACTACCTGCAGCCCCAGGGGCTGGTGGGAGAGGCTTTATCCCAGTGTCTGATCTTACTTCAATCGTTCTTCCAGCTATTAAGAGTTCTAAAAAATATGGAGGCGTTATACTGTGGTCCAAGTACTATGACGTCAAACTGAATACAGCTCTTCCATTAAAAGCCATGTCTAAAATCTTACTGGATTCTGCACCTTGTGTGTATTTTATTATGAATAAATATTGATCCCTTTTCCTGTTTTATTTGAAGTGAAATGGTGTTTCACCATTTCAAGTGACTCGTGGTTGAACTCGGCTAATCTTGAAATTATTATAATTATGATATTTCAGTTTTGCGTGTCTACAATTCAGTTGCTGAGTAGCCTAGAAGTGGTGCATACATGTTGTATATTGTTCATGATTCCGATACAAAATCTGCAAGTGATGCAATCATGAGATAGCTTTGAGTGATGATGAGACAATGTATTTGCAAAGGTTTTCACTGGTTGTTACAGCTCTTGCACTTTTGCAAGTATATGTGAGTTTAATTAATTAATTGTATTTTGATATGTACTATTAGATCATTATAGAAACTATAATACACATTATTTTAACTTCTCTCTTTTGTTTATTTCTATCAAGTAGTGTCTATTTTACTGGGTTTTTTAGTTCTTCTATGAAAAAATACAAAAAAAATCTGCGATAAAAAATACCAGAATAAAAAATCAAAGCAAGAAAAGAGAAGAACAGAGGAGAGAGGATAGTCTATTTTTTTCTTAATACCCATGATTTTTGACGATTCACACAAGAACTTCAACACCCTTGGCGCATGGATGAGCGTGATGGTGCATGAGCAGCATGTGTGGTGGATACATATGATTTGGATGCACATGTAGCAGTTAAATTAAGCGCAACACACAGGCGGTGTGTGCTAGAGCAAGAGACGTTGGCTTTTTAGAAAAGTTGGTGGCAATGGACTCAGAATTCGATGTAGAATCGAATTTTGGCACCCCATAGGACGAAAATAATCTAGTGAACTTCTGTGGGATTTGTGGTTCGGACAAGAATTGGCGTATGGGCAAAGTAACAAGGTGCCAAATTTAATCACGAAATTTTTTAGTGCAATAACTGTCTCTGGTACCATGTTAGAATTAACGTAGAAAGAAAGAAAACTGTAAAACTTTTTGTGTATTTCATTACAATAAGGAGAGTCCTATTTGTTGGAAAAAAAATCAGTGATTTGTGTGTAGATAAATTATATATTAACATAACAAATATAAACAATAATCATAAGTAATATAATTCAACAATAACATGAACATAAAATAAAAGTAGTGCCTTTGCAGTGGTTCAGCATAGAAGAAGAAAAATAGTGTTCTGCTAAAACATCATAGTAAAGGAATAAAATGGCTCTAAGAAAATCAACGTCTGTAGTATTCCTTTCATTGCTAATGCTTATACTTGTGGTGAGTTCAGAAGCTGGGGGAATTGCTATATTTTGGGGACAGAATGGGAATGAAGGGACACTGGCTGAAACCTGTGCCACAGGAAACTACAAATTCATGATTCTCGCGTTTCTTGCAACGTTTGGCAATGGCCAGAAACCGATGATCAATCTAGCCGGACACTGCAATTCATATAGCAATGCTTGTGTTGGATTGAGTTCCGATATAAAATCATGTCAAGCCAAAGGAATCAAAGTGATACTTTCGATCGGAGTAGAGGCCGCAGGGTATACCCTCACCTCGACTCAGGATGCAAGGGATTTGGCAACTTACCTTTGGAAGAACTTCTTGGGAGGGAAATCCTCGTCTCGCCCTCTTGCGTACGCTGTTTTGGATGGGATTGACTTCGATATCGAAGGTGGAACGTCTCAACACTGGGATGAACTGCTCGGTATCTTTCTAAATATAGCACACGAGGTAAGGTGTACTTAACCGCTGCTCCTCAATGCCCACTTCCTGATGCTTGGGTCGGGGGTGCCTTGAAAACTGGCCTTTTCGACTATGTTTGGGTTCAGTTTTACAATAACCCTCCTTGCCTGGAGATATTTCAAATATGAAGAATGCATGGAAAGAATGGATTTCGTCTATTCCTGCAACTAGGATTTTCCTAGGACTACCTGCAGCTCTAGACGCCGGTGGAAGTGGCTTCATCCCTTCAGCCGTTCTTCCAGCTATTAAGGGTTCTACTAAATATGGAAGTGTTATGCTGTGCTCCAAGTACTATGATGATCAAACTGGATACAGCTCTTCCATTAAGGGCTATGTCTAAAATCTGTACTGCTATTCACTGGATTCTGTATGTTTTGTGTGTGATTGTTTATGAATTGAATATCAGTATATAGAACAATATATGGGATGCTATGAACAAATTTATTGGCGTGTCTATTGGAAAGTCGAACACCAAGAGACACAGAGAAGCGTGGAGTGTTCAAAAACTCAATTTTCCTAGATATCCTCCAATGGAAGCTACAAATGAGGGCAGCCGGCCCTTATCTTGAACTGAGACCAATTTATATCTAGACAAAGTAGAAGGAGAACATACACTGAAAGTATGCGTCTGTAATGGTCACGACTACTCCTTTCTTGAGCTATGAATTATATCTTCTAGACAAACCATTGGTGAGATTATAATTTCCCATATAACTATAGTGTTGATAATTATAGACCCTAATTCTATCGTGTCGAGAGCAATCAATTTAAAGAAAGAAAATAAACAATCAAGAACACGCAAAATTTATAGAGGTTCGCCTTAGTGTGAAACTACGTCATCTCCTGTCGCTACAGTAACATTAAAAAAAAGGTTTATGAGAGAGTATCAATTTTATCTCCTCTAACCTCTTTTTCTCTCTATTTGGTGATAATACATAAAGTCTAACGATAGCTCCCTATTTATAAGATAAATTAGGGCAAAATCAAATTTTACAAGGACTCATATTCCTTCATAAGATTTTACAAGAATACAAATTCCTTTATAGTCTTTAACTAAAATTTTCATCCGGCGCCTGTCCCCCTTCCAACCCCACGGCGACCTCACAGAGGAGGTTGATTCACGATCAGCTCCATGAAATGGCAATAATTAGGTTCCACAACTTAACATATAGGTACTTTAATGTTCAAAAATTTGAGTGATAAATCATGTTTTTTTATTGTAAATTTAGCCCCAAGGGCTATATTCCTAACAATCATCTGACTACAAATTGAAACACATTATAAAAAGATTCCTAATCACCTTACATTCTAAGAAGCACTAGGACCTTAACCAAGAAAATTTTACAAGATCCACAAGCTCCCCTGAAGCATCATCCATGAGTATTAACAGCTTCCCATAGCAAATTCTTTAGGGCAGGGCCGGTGATATCTCAAGACTGCAAGGCTGCAGTTCTGAGTGTCTTAGGTATCCAAACGAGCTCCTATAAGGCAAGCTGTGTTTCTTGCATAATTCCTGGACAATCGGAGAATATTTCCTCAAATGACACCTTGGTAACCTAGGAAACAAATGACGTTCAAGCTGGAATTGTGATCCACCAAAGAACCAATCCATTCAAGATGAGCACGCAATGTCAATTGTCCCACTTGCCTGTTTTCGAACCAGTCCCACTTGGGTGATCCCGCGTAAACATTCGCAGCGAAATGGTTCAAACAGAATTGTACGTGCTGAATAGAAGTGACACAAGAGCTTGCTAGGACAAACAACACCCTTTCATTCCTATTGGGCAGGTAAGAAACAAGCAAAGGGAACCAAGTCTAAAAAACAAGAATTCTCAATATGTTCAAGGCTCAATCATGCACTTCTCTATACAAAAACAAGAGCAAGAACGTCTGAAGATAAAGATTGACTCTTGCGATGCACATTACTGGATAGAATGTCAGGTGCTGATAACTCACAAAAAAACCTTGCCATGTAATCATATGTGAGTTTTCTTCCATAAAAACGATTGAAACATTCTTGAAGAAACCGCAAGAAGTGGCAGATGCTGAAGATCAAGATCATAATCAAGGCTATTAAACGAGACATGGTGGGCATTATGAGGCCACTTCCACCAAGCAATGCTGATTCCGGTAAGACAATTACCAGTTAGAATTTGCACAAATTTATTAAATCAATGACTAATCATGATTTGATAATGCCCTGAATCATGACCCAAATAAGCTACTTTACATCTAAGAAAATCCTTAAACTCTTCCAGAAAGCATATGAACCCAGAAACTATCACAAAATGCGAGAAAACAAAGGGAATAAATCACTCCAAGCCCTTTTTTCTCAAACATCCCAGCTTTTGAAAACTCAGAAACAAGTTTTCTATAATCCCTGGAAACCTCAGAAACCTGGAAATCTTGCAAATAATATCCTGTAAAGAATTTATCAAGATATTTCCATGTACTAACTGGATGAAAAGCAATGAATGCATCAGTTACATCCTGTCCGGACAAATTCGAGAGTGGGATATCACCACCAGGGTGTTTCTTAGCCCAATCTGTAACATTGTAAACTTTTCCCTGGATAGATTATCACCCATTTTTTTTTTAATGATAACAAGAACAAGAAACAAAAGAATTAATCAAATATATTCACCCCTAAAAACCAACCCTTTAAATATTATCAAATATTTAAAGGCACGGCTAGTTTAAATTAAGAAACCCCTTAAGACGAGTGTTGACTTTCTTGATGTCTAACTCTCTATATCCTTTCAATTTGGTTTATGCTAAGAATGGATTTGATGTCTTCGTCTGAAGTTGGGTTTTATAAGAATTGATAATGGTACAAATTGTGTTCATTACACTCTAAACACAGGCAGGTTTGGTAGGCCATCATATTTTGGTCGTCCAACACCTAACTCCTAAGAAAGGTGAGAGAGAAGTACATTACTTGAGGTTCATACTCCGTTTGTAAGGTTAAACAAACGGCATCAACTTTGAGTGATGTATGATTAATACGGTGAATAGTTCAAGTGACCGTTGAGAAAACATTTTTAAATTCAATTATTAAGTAGTAACAATTAGAATAGTCAGTTACTATTCAAATAATTAGAATTAACGTAATAGTCACTAAACTATACCAAGTGTTAGTACTTAATAACTAAATTTAAAAATGTATTTCAAGTGTTACTGAACAATAGATTGTGTTACCCATCCATCACTCGAGTGGGAGTTAGGTTCAACAAATGGTGTTGACTTGAACTATAGATGGGTAACATGGTGTATAGTTCAAAGAAGGGGAGAGATGGAGGAATTGGCCCCACAAGCATCACTAAATTGCTTGAAAGCCCTATTCGCACCAATTCTATGTACCCACCAATCCATCAGGTGTGTTCTCCGTCCTCCATCTCTCTCTGTGTCTCTCCCCTTCTCTGCCTCTCTATAATCTCTAATGTATTTTTCATTAGTCAGATCTTTTAGTTTATCTTATACATAGTTTTATATTATTGTGCGGCGTAAGTTTACGTCTATTTTGTGGTTGTGAGAGAACTGTCAGTGGAGGTTTGATAGTATTATGAATGCAAGGTTGGATTTTGATGAAAGGAGGAGGTGATTGGGTGCACTTTTCTAGTTCATGTGTTTGATCATCTTACATTTGATTTTGATTTTTGGCTTCGATTGGGGATGCCTTCTTTGTTTATATGGGACGTGCTAAGAATCATATGCTTCTAATTATTTAAATGGTGATTGAACTATACTTGTCATTACTACTTAATAATTAAATTTTCAATTGTATCTCAATGGCCACGAAACTAATTACCCATCCATTGCTCTAGTTTACACCATTTGTTAAACATATCAAATCTTCCTACATGAGTAATGGATAGGTAACAGTACATAGTTCAACAATCACTAAGATACATTTTTAGCTATTAAATAGTAACACTTAATATAGTTCAGTAAATGTTAATTCTAATTATTTGAATGGTGACTGAAATATATCATTTGTTACTATTTAATAATTGAACTTAAAATTTTATCTCAATGATCACTGAATTATGCATTGTGTTATCCATTCATCACTCAAGTTGATGTCGTTTGTTGAACATAATGATTTTTTTCACTTTAGTGATGAATGTATAATACGATGCATATTTCAATAACCATTAAGATACATTTTTAAGTTCAATTATAAGTTAGTAACACTGGATATAGTTCAGTGACCATTCAAATCATTAAGCCCTAATATTCATATTCACCATTTGACAATTTTTTCAGAACCCAAAAATTTATGTTTACTCAATATAAAAAGCAATCAGGATGATTGTGCACAAATTTGAAATCTTTGAAAGTTTGGCATCGTATGTCACAATTAGTAATGCATTGAACAGACAACTATATTGACATATTGTGTCTTGTTTCAACTCTTGTTTTTTGGTCCTTCAACCTTTGTACCTTTTCATTTCTGTTAATTTCCCCAAGGAATAGGACCCCTGTCTGCTACTTTTGCTCTTTTATTTCCATATATATTACAATTTCTTAATCTTGAAAAGAACGGGACCTTTCTTGCTCTTGGAATGGGGTCAATGCCGTGAAGTTTGGGGGCCGCTATTTATATATATATATATATATTAACCTTATGTAAATATACTTAAAAAGACATATATAAAATTAAAGAAATATATATCATTCTAAATTCATTTGCTAATACTTATTTTCATTAAATTCTTTTTGACCTTTTTATAAAACCCTAATATTTATAAAATATATACCTCTTCAAATAAAGTCAAAACAACAATAAAAGAGACACCATTAAAGTAAATACATACATACATAGAAATATATGAAAGAGTTTTAAAAAGTAAGGATTACCTTTTTATTGTGTTAACGAATTTAGTACGTGAACGATTCTTAATTTGTGTTTGGATTATTTGATAATGTGCCTTTTGAATTCAAGTAGTATCAGTAAGAAATTTCTTTCAAATTATTTGAGTTTTTTGTTGGAATTTTCTTTTCTGTTATGATTATCAAAACAAAAATTTGAGTTTTTTTTCCCTTAATTTTCTTAAATTCAAACAATGGTTGCTAATCTGCAAAGATTATCCAGTAAAGAAATTTGACAGTTCATATTGATGGATATGATTGAAAATATAAAAGGGTTATTATAAAATAGATATATAAAATGTGAGATAAATATATAGAAATGACGTGGATGTATAGATATATAAAAATGGCATGGATAGATATATGAAATGATTGAAATAATTATGATGGAATAGATATATAAAAATGTTAAGGATATGTAGTGTTAAAATGAATGAGTTTAATAAGGACAATATTGAAATGTGATGATGATGAAAATGGTAATTTTTAAATTTTTTATAGGATAGATATAGAGTGGGACAGATATATAATACTCCCTCCGTCCCAAAAAGATAGTCCTATGGTTATTTTCACACAGATTCAGAAATGATAGTTAGTATAGTTAGAGTATTAAATTTTACTATGTTTTTCCATTTATACCATTTATCCCTTATTATTAATTGG
>CAIGRL010166341.1:0-10189 GCA_903798325.1 Fraxinus xanthoxyloides | reverse complement strand
TCATTTTCATAATCCCTATGTTTTGGAAATTTCAATGTTTTGTTTTTTCTTTCGATTCCCTATTTGATTAATTTTATCATTTATTGATTTTTGTCAAAATGGAATTTCTACATCTTTTTTAATGTTTGTTTTAGGTATAACAAGATAGAAATAAAATAAAATAAAATTATTCTTGCAATTTTTTGATGTTGGCGCGAAATTTTTCGATTTGCTTAACTGATTCCTTATCAAATTAAAAGAATGGAGCTGTTATAGTCTTCTTTTTCTTTAATGGAGTATATTGTATTTTTTTATAAGATTTTTGTGAATATTGTCTCTACTTAATTTGTCCTTAAGAAGGTAAGAGAGTAACGAAATTACATCTATAATTATGTTAAAAGGACAATGTATTCAAAATGGTGAAATAGAGATCAATGCTTCATACTTGCTGAGTGCTAATAAAAAATTGAACTTGTAATTTGTTTTAACGTTTTATAATAAATTGAGATGTATGTGTTTTAGACATTGTCGTTTACAAATGAATTTATCTAAAATTTACATGCAATTATTTTTAACAATAAACAATGAACATGCAACGCACGTTCTCCCACTAGTTATATCAAAATATATGAATCACAATACTAAATTAGTTGTCTGCCATGGTATCTCTGATTAAAATGCATATAAAGTTGCAATTTCTCTAATGTAAATTGATGGTTTGATATCTGACACTACCCATAGGATTGGTGGTTCCAAATCTGGCTTTTCAGAATTTAATACAGTTCGTTGAGTCTGGAACTGCCTCAGCCATGGAAACATTAATCCTTAACCAGGACCATACACCACAATGCAATACTCATCAACACTAAACACACCATGTTAGTTTTGTGAATTTCCTGCAAGTTGAAGTAAAAATACATTGGCATGTTTGTTGCTTATATTCTAGATTGTACAAGACAATATTTTGAATAACACTATAATTTTTTTCTAATTTAATATTGTCAAGTATGATTTAATTTACTTAACAAACATGCCATATGTTATTTTGGGTCTAGGTTTGTCTTCAGAATAATGATTAATTATGTCATCAAGAAGGTTTATAAGGCAATTCACCTCTTTTATTTTCTTTTCATTTCCTTTGTTTTCCTTTTTTTGGCAAAAGAAAAAGAAAAAAATGAAAGTAGATTGAAAGAGGAAATATTCTTCTTTGAACCCTTCTTCAAATATTTGATTAAATGAGAAACTAGGCATTGAACGAATTATACACTTAAAACTTTTATTTGTTAAATGATATAGTTCAACATGACTTCAAAATAGACAGAAATATTTACATTGTATCGTCACGACCTCTTATAATTGAAAATAAAAGATTAACACACAAAAAGACATAAATAAAATGTTAAATTGGGATATGCACACACTACACACAACTTAGAACAAGGTGTGAAAAAACATTATATATTTGTATGTTTTTATAACTTAAAATACTTTTCTAGTTGTTCATGTGTTGCACCGATGCCCAGACATCATAGTAAAAGCTTGTCTAGACGAAGACTAATCTCGAAATTCGGGCAAAAACGTTGATGCCTAGACACATTGTTTTTTCAATTCCTAAACAATTGAATATTTTCTTTCCCCTCTTTCGTCTTCCCTAAACATGCTTTATTAGGTTTTTTTCCCCTTTTTTTTAAAGTTATTATTTGAATTTAGCTTATTAACTTTTTTTGATTTTTAAAAAATACTTTACATTTGACTTTAATTTCAAATTTTTAAAAGATTTTACTTGTACAAAAGTTAAAAATAACTTTATCTAAATAGTTAAATAAGATTTAAGATATGATATTATCAACATTATATAATTATGATTTTGAGACTCGTTATTTTGTTGTAAGATCCAAAAGTATGTATTAAATTCTTATAAATCTATTAAGTAGGACTTTTACAGTTGAAATTGATATTATGAAAAATATTGTAATTTTTGTATTTTTAAAACTTGAAAATTGTATAATTGACTAATGATGGGAGTTATTAAGTAAATATAGTATTTTATAATTTTAGATATTTGATATTTATTATTTTAATTATTAAATGATTAAAAATTAAAAATAATATTAAAAATAATAAAACTATTTTTTCCCGCCTAAGCCTCGCTTATGCTCGTAAAACTTGAAGTTTCATCTGCATGTTTAATCACACTTTACACTTTTTAAAACACTGCATTATAACAATTGCTATTAATATCACCCATTGAAATAGAAATAAAATTTAACTTTTTAAAAAGAAAACAAAATATTTTTAACTCATTCTTTTCTTATAATTTTCACTCTTTCTACTCATTTTTTTATGGTTGATACAATAATATGGAGAGAAATGTCGATTGTGGGACGTATGCATGAATAATTAATTTTACCAAGTCAATTTAATACCTTGCTAAACACATAAACATCCACTTTACTTTTAAGAATAATTAGTCACAGTTTAACGTGCACGTTATTTTAAAATATTTTATATTAATTTGTTAGGAGGATTTGAAATAAATTTTAGGATTGAAATTTAAGATAATAAAATTGTAATCTCAAAAATCAATTTTTATGATTCAAATTTTTTGTGATGATGAAATAATATAAATAAGAAATATTTTTATATTATATTTAGTACATAAGAATTAATTGTCAATACATGAATTTAAACACCTAATAAAATTTATAAATACATGAATATAAATAAATTCAACTATAATAACTCTGGATTCATGTAGATCAAGATTTATCAAGATAATATTTATTGAGTCTATATTAACAATATTCATTGAGTCTATATTAATGTGAATGTTAATTAATTGAGAATTAATAATACAAAATTACAATAATTTTGTCGTATTTATTACATATTAAAAAGAAAAAATGTATTATTGAAATAATTGATTGTAATAGGGTTAAAATCGTACAAAAAATTATTCTCACTTGTAATATCGTATATAGATCAATGGCTGAGAAAAATATAATTGTTCTATATTAGTCTTTTTGTAATTTCAAATTTAAGGTTCAAGTGTTTCTCTTTAAAAATTCCACTACACAAACTTATCCATTTTTAGCTAAAGTATTAAGTGAGGTAGCACGGGAGTGATAAATATATTAATTTACAAAGGAATGCCGTAAAATATTAGTTGATTCTTCGTAAGAATATCAAATATTTGGTTTGATCAACAAATTATGCTTCGTGCCCGAAAACTGATTTGGATTAAAAATTGGAGAAAATTTAAAAATTAATATTTTATCCAATTAAAAAAAAAAATCTTGCGCTTCAACCCATATATATAATAACTAAAAAAATTAATTAACGACTAATCATAATAATGTCTAACTGTAATTAATAGCAAATCCTAATTAACTAACATCTAGATGATAACAAAAAATAAAAGTCCTAATTGGAATTGGATTCTGAATTCATTTAATAAAGAAATATTAACAAAAAAATAAATTGTTGCAAATTTTATGTTTATTTGTGAATAATAAATATATCCTTACAGCCCTAGATTTTATAACTATTGTATCCCTCGTAGCCCAAGTTTTTCTATATAAATATGAGATTTTGGTTCTCAATGAAATACACACAAGTCTATTTACTTTTCTACTTTCTTCTATTTTTCTCTCTAATTTATAACATAAACAAATATTTGTTCTCTAATCTTGCAATGTGTTTTTCATTCAATTCCTTGTAATAGCAATATTTTACTTGATAAATTTGTAAGGCACGCACGCAACACACAACTCTTTGAACGAATGTCAAATTATAGCAAACATCTCAATATCCATTGGCTCTCTTGTGTGACACTTAAAACTAACTTTGTTTTCTTTAGGCCACCTATCAGAGACATTAATATCAGATTTTTCATGGAAGATAGGTAAACATCATAACTCTCATCATACGAATCATTAGTTCTTCAATTTCTTAAACGAAGATTGAGGATCCACCGTAATTGTTATTACCCAATATACAAATTCTTCAATTTCTTTGTCAAAAATTGGTGGACCTTCGTAATTGAAATCCAAAAACTCTTCGACTTCTTTGAAAAAATTGGCCGAGCATCATAGGCCTCCTCGAAATCTATGTCCAATGATTTCTTTGGATCATCGAAAGGAACGAAAAGGTTATCAATATAACTTTTGTTATTGAATTTTACAAACACTACGAAAACCAAACTTGACTTTAATACCAACGGATGTAGCATGAAAGCGATAACAATGCTGCTAGACGTACAAAAATGCAACACCAGAAATCGAATAGATGAGCTGGCAAGGAAAAAAAAATGTTAAAATTAAAAAAATAAAAAAAATAAAAAAACCCGGTCAGAACACATGAGGCCTCTTCTCTTTCCCTTTCTCTCACTTTCACTTTCCTCACTTTCACGTTCACTTTCCCTTTCTCTCCATACCAATTTTCCGTCCAAGATTTTGGCTTCCCATTTCCCGTGAATCCATCAAACACCGCTACATCTGTTGTGTTACCCGGTAAAAGGCAAAAAAGGGGAAATTTTTGTGTTATCGTGCACCGTCATCATCGTCGTCGGTTCCCGTAGATGTTGTTAGGCCAGGTATGTTCGCCGACTGCCTAGTGCTCTAAGAAGGTAAGTTATTTTTGGTTTTACATTTTTTTCGGATAGTAGCGATTTCGAAGAAATTTTGTCACTCTGACTGATCTCATTGTTAAAGCTACTACATCCATTTGTTGTAGAAAGGAAATCGTAGTTGGTGTTTAGTTCTGATGGCTTCGTAGCCATATTCTCTCAGTCAAATTTATTTCTGAAGGCTTGTGCGAGTACTGATACATAGCCTATCGACGGGAACCAGGTATTTCAAAAATTGACTTATCTTTCAAAAATTCCAATTTCGGGTATTTTAATGTTGCTTTGTTGCTATCATATTCTTAAAACTACCTTGCATTTCTTACTCTTCAACTTTTATTACAAAATGGATAGAATGACTCCTCTGGTAATAGACATTATTCTTATTTGATGCAGAAATGTATTAATGTTCCTATTTTATGAAAATTTAGTATAGATTATTCGGCATAAAAGATGTTGCTGCAAATTTCTAGATTATTTTGTTGTAAGAAAATAATTCTCAAGGCAGTGATGAGTTCTATGTAGGAAATTGCACAAGAAATCTGTCGATATGAGATGGGAAAAACGTTTTCAGTATTACCATGTTATTTGTCATTGAGTGGGGGATCAAATGTGTTTGATGCTTGTCATTGTATTTCATGTAGGGATGAGGGGCAAGAATTATGGTGTTTGTCACAGTTGTAGAAGCACAGATCATTTCTTTGAAGAATGCAATAGAAAACTTCGTTGTCCAGAGTGCGCAGACGGTATTCAGAAATGCTTTGAGGTCGAGAAGGATGGCAAGAACAAAGGACGGTTATTCAAAACTTGCAGCATTGCCTGTGGATACTTTGACTAGGTTTTGGCGAGCATGTTTGAAAATCTAGCTCGAATAGCCGAGAAACGAAACATTGAGATATCATTTAATGTGACATTCCGCAAGTGCAAAGAGACCTCGAACGGCGATGGAAAATGAAGGGGGTCGGACGCGTATTAGTTTTATTTGTTATTGCACTTTTGTAGTTATGTTGTTATTCAAGGAAGTTGATTCTATTATTGCACTTTTGTAGTTGATTCTATCTGGAAAAGATGACTTGTTTCATTATTGTGTTTCTATGTCCACATACATTGAGAAAACTCCGTTTTTTGACTTTGAATTCAGCTTGCAATTCGAAGTATATGAGGCTTGATTCAAAATTATTTAAGCAGGCTGAGCATTGTTAAAAATAAAAGAAAAATGCCGTGTAGTTATGAAAGTAAACTCTGAGCGCATTGCGTGGTTAAAATCATACTGCGAAGATTCAAATCTTACAAAATGTTCCATCATGGCTATAAAATTCCTGTGTTAACATAACACCCTTAACACTTCCAGTAGTACCTGATGAATACAAAATCGCAGCAGTGTCATGCTGTTTAATTTTAGGCCTTGGAACCATAAGTGGATAACTGAAAATAAGCTTGTGATTTCACTTGGGATTCTATCAAAATTTACATAATCTGGAACCTCAATTACACAACAACTTCTTAATGCAATTCTCAATTCATCCACTTTATAAGGAACTGAAAATGCAAATCTTGGATTTAAATCAATAACCTGCCTTTTTATCTCTAACGAATTACTCAATGGATTCATTGGAGTCACAATTGCACCTAAAATCAAAACACCCAAGAAGATTACAGGGAAGTAAATAGAATTTGGCAACAAAATCAAGATTACATCATCCTTTTTTACACGTAATTGGTTAAAATATATACATGGCTGATTAAACTTAACTCTTGAATCACTTTAAAATCAAGCAATACAACAATTTGGGGAGAATCAATAAATAACAGTTTAATCAGATATCACTATTGCAATCCTGAGGAGTAATATGAAAAAAAAATGTACAATTTACCCACTAAAATGCAAAAAAGAGAACGACACAATTTTAATCACAACTCTCCATGAATTCATCAATAATTATAATTCAAATGGATACAACAAATAACTTCCTTGCATATAAACAAGTCCACGAATTTCTGAAATAGAGATGCAACCAAATTATTTTCCATGTCACAACAATCATTCAACTAACACAAATTCATTTCAAGGAAATTTCATTTCACATTTTCGAATCTAATGTTCACTACACATCTTCATAGATCACTAGGGCCACCTTCTTGCGGGAAGTTTGGATAGTAGTATGGACCCGAACGACCTACAAAACAATATGTACCGTAAGTACGTGTACAAAAAGTCATCACTATTCAAATGAAAATATTTAAAAATGCCTAACCTTGGGAACTAAATATGAGATTTCTTGACGTCGAATGGATGAAATTTGAGGACAGCAAGTGTTCCTGGAAGGCATGACTATCCGCGTCGCCCTACAAAGAATAACAACTCAATTAAATCTTGTACCAAATAATCACCATAAACAAAGATGTAGTTCAAAGAATGCATAGACATACTAACCAAATATTGTTGTGAATATGTGAACGATGTCCCCATACATTGTTGTGGACATGACTGAAGTGTAAGAGATGGGGTAAGAGATGGCGTGTGACTGTGCCCGGATGGCGACCGCTTTCCCTTTGTGGAGTCGCTTCGCCTACACGTACTCACGAAGTAAATAATAATTATAATGGAAAATTGTGTTGGTCACACAAAATACCAACATACCTTTGCTTTCTTCGAAGATGAGTCCAACAAACTTTTTCTACGAAGCTTCTTTGGAGCGCCCTTTCTTGTAGACGTTATAGGATCTCGTATGCTTTTGTTCACGTTGTTCTCGAATTCGTTGCATTGCGAAGCAAACTGAATAGTTTGTTGTGAGATGACATTACTACCGCTTCCTGACTTTATTGTACTCAACTCTAGTTTTTGATTAATTAACCGCTCCTTTATTGCATGGGTCTGCACTTCATCGTCAGCCACAAGGTTAGCAACCTCTGCAAAAGCTTGACACATATCGTTGTATCTCAACTGCGCAGGAGTACTAACCAACCCATCATAGTTCACTGCGACCCTGGTGAGTGCTCTACAAACATCTCACCTCCACCTTCGTAATATGTACCGCTCCGACAGTGATGACACATCATTACTGATTAACACAAAGATAGCGTGCCGACACAGAATTCCACGAAACTCAAACAAGTGGCAACTACAAACAATTTCACAAGTGTCTCTCTGGAATGAGACAAAGCACTTCTTTATCTTTCGACTGTCATCGTGCATGAGAACCTCCCGTACTTCATATATCGTCCCCGAATTTCCTTCTATAGTAGAAATGAGGTCGCAGTAGACCTTCCCAGTAAGCTCCACTTGAACTTCTCTGAACTTTGCAATAGTGTAACATTGTTGGTACTGTTTCTCCATTTCAAACATTGTCGTACACGGTACCATCTGCGAAAATGACTTAAAGTCCGCCTGGAACTCCTTCTCAACCGTATTCATCAATGCACGTTCATACTATTCAACGAATTGTTTGAGTGATGTCTTCGAATGAACATATCCGTCGAAGAACGCATTCATACTTTCACTTCGCTGAGTTGTTGATATCCCTGTCCAAAATGTGGTTTTCAAAAAGTAAGGAACCCAACAATCTCTGTTATCAAATAGTCCCGACAACCATTCATTACAATGCAACTCATACGTGTCTATCATCGCTCTCCAACCTTGTTCAAATTCGTCAGCAAACTGCGAATCATACACCAATCCATGTATACTCGAAAAAATGGAAGTCTTATTAATGTTATAACCAAACTTTTCTGGCAACTTCTTCAAAATATGCCACAAACACAATCTATGCCTCGTATGTGGAAAAACAATCAGGATTACGTTTTGCATGGCCCCATCTTGATCGGTAATAATTCCATGTGGAGCTTTTCCATGCATGCACTGTAGCCATGTCCTAAATAGCCAAACAAAAGTATCTGTGTCCTTGTTAGACAACAAACCACAACCTAGCAATGTAGATTGACCATGATGATTAACGCCAACAAATGGGGCAAACGACATATCGTACTTATTAGTTAGATACGTGGTATCGAATGTGACAACATCGCCGAACTCCTTGTATGCTTGCCTTGACCTATGATCTGCCCAAAATAAATTTTTGAGCCTACACTCATCGTCTACATCCATACTAAAGTAGAAACATGAGCATTGTGCTTGCATCTTCGAAAAGTAGGCTTGTATCACTGCGGCATCTCCTTCACCAAGTCTCCATCGCCTCACTTGTTCAATATAATTTCGGCAATCCTTTTCCACACAAGTCATACTATCATAGCCATCTGCTTCAACCACTGTAGAATTAAAGCTTTTGTGCAAGGGAATTCATGCCATATCATTCACTTCAAGCTTTCGTTTCACATGTGAACTTAATTCTAGATTACATCGATACAATCTCGATTTCGAAGGACTTGTTTTATGATTATGCTCGAGAACTACCGTGTTAATCCTCCAAATTTCATGAAATTCTGAACAAAAAGTTATCGTAGCCTTACAATCGGTTTGAATCGTTGGTTGGGGCTTCAAAGAACCACTTGTAGTTGTACTTCTTCGGCTTTCACGGCCACATGTGAACATCACGTATTTAATGTTCCCATCGTCTCCCTTTTTTGAATTCCTTCTCCTAACTGGAAAACCTACACGATATGCATATTCTTTGTAGAAATCTCACAATTCTTTTTCATCATGGAACATCATACCCACCTCCGGCACCATCGGACCATCTTCTCCTAACGTAATCTCATCCACTGATATTATATTCATCGCAACATTCTTGTCAACTGTCTCTACCAAACATTCACCAGGTATGTCTTCGATGGAACCTTCTAATGTAACACAATAAGCGGTAACGTTCAGCAAAACAAATATCACTTAATAGGTAATTGCTATATGTAAAGTTAATAACGTTGACATTGCCTACAAGTAATCAACACCAACTTAAATAGCTCGTTCTATTCCATTAAATTGTCTTAAAAACATAATGGAATCGTGTTTCGAAAATATATTACAAAAAACTTCGTTCAGTCAAAAATTACACCCAATGATCCCGAAGAACCAAACTTAACTCCAAAGACCTCACAATCGTGCCATGTTTAACTCGAACACACCTACTGTTGGAAGAGGCTCAACTATGCAAAGCCCAACTTTCATATTTTCACGAAATAATTACCATGTTAAGTTTGTGTGGCATAAGCAATTACCAAATCATTACCATGCTACTTTTCACAGTCAATAACTTACGTTTTGAGCTATTACTGAGGTATTACTTATGTTTTGAGCTGCATTCTAAGTCTAATTTTTATGGTCGAAAATCAAAATGTTAGATATTTCACCATCACTACAATACTAATATCTGAAATCCATCATTTTTGATATTTCACCATCACAATTTCTGGATTTAATGTATAATATAAAGAAGGAAACAATATGGAAAAAAATTCGCTCACTTTGTATATCCGGATTCGGTGAAGACCGATTTTGGCCATCACCGGAGTTGTGATCGTCATTTGTCCATAAAGTTGAAGAGTAAAGCAACAACAGAGCACCTACGCGTCGAGTAGGGGGAAATGGGTCTTCTTGCGGCGGGGATCGATCAACAAAAAATGGGTTATGGG
>CAIGRL010166298.1:0-16210 GCA_903798325.1 Fraxinus xanthoxyloides | reverse complement strand
GGTTATTGTGTTTTCGTTGGAGGAAATTTGTGTCAAGATCGAGTGCAAAAGCCGGTTTTATTAGGTGGAGTTAGGCCCAATATTCCTAACACATAACAAGGGTCAAATACTTCTACAACAGCAGAACTCCGCACAACAAACATAACATATTAAGTCAAAACAGTTTTAAGTGAACACGTATATTTGCTTTGCTTTGCCAATCAATAGAACTCCAACAAATGACAAGCAATACATTAATGGAAATCAATATAGAACCACCACTTTCCCATAAAAAAACAATTTTCAATGGGCATGAAACAAGTGTGGCGTACTTCTACAACAGTAAACTCCATACAGCAAACATAACATATCAAGTCAAATGTTTTAAGTTAACAACACAGATATTTACTTTGCTTTGCCAATTCATCGAGCCAGCAGGCGGCAACCAATGAATTAGTGGAAACAAATAACATCTTTCACAATGAATTTAATTGCTATGCTGGCACAGAAATCAATATGGAACCACTTTTTACCTCAAAAGTCAAAATTTTAAGCTGAACACAAATATTTTCTTTACTTTGCCAACAAATAGAATTCTAACAAAAAGCAAGCAATGGAATAATGGAAGCAAATAGCATCTTTTTCATACTGACTTTAATTGCTACGCTGTGTTGGAAATCAATATAGAACCATCAATTTGCCACAGACACAAATGTTGTTCAATACACGAAGTAGAAGCATAACAAGCATCGCATACTCCTACAACAGTAACACTCCCCCACAGCAAAGAAAGACAAATTTCTAGATACAACTAGAATCAATTACAATCCACGTGTTTCAGGAAAATCAAGCCCCATCAATCAAAAAACACAATAATCAAGAACCATTTAGCAGGAAGCAAAAAACCACCAGAGTTTCAATTCAAAATAGAAAATAAAGGGGAAAAAATCAAACTAAAAGAAAAATAATCAAAATATACCGAAATAATACCTGATAAATGTCAAAAAAGGAAAATTCTACTTTTTCGCATAAAGTCCTTGTCAAGAACAGTACTTAGCCCGAACCCAGCTGCGAAAACACTCAAAGTTGAAGAATCTTCGAAAAACACAAAGCGATCTGCCAATAATTCAACTAAAAACGACCTCATCAAGATAAATAAAAAGAAAACGCAACCCAATGTTTCTTCATTTGTTTAGAAGAAAATATTGCCAAAAGTAACGATAATTTGAAAGTGCGCGGGTAAAGGTAGAAGAAGCAAAGAGATTTGCAGGGGTAGAAGAGGG
Organism: Fraxinus xanthoxyloides; assembly: GCA_903798325.1. Lineage (NCBI taxonomy): Eukaryota > Viridiplantae > Streptophyta > Magnoliopsida > Lamiales > Oleaceae > Fraxinus > Fraxinus xanthoxyloides. Next base: position 14,948 of record CAIGRL010166298.1, on the reverse strand, counting down.
CGTTGCGAGGGTTGAGATGGGAATTACAGCCGCTGCTTATGCTCTGAGAGATGGGTATTTAGGTCAAAAGTTATGATGAGTATTGCCTTGGGCTTCTGTTTCTCCATCCTTTTAAATTTACTATATTACCCTTTTCTTTTATCTTTTTTCAGATTTTTTGTATGTAATGGTAATTTGCGTGCATGCATGCATTAAATTATTACTCCAAATTATTTAAATTTGGGTTTTTCTTTTAGGTTTTTGTAGTATTTCGCATTATATCCACCAACTACAAATAGTTAAAAGTATTGAGTATTGATACCATCTTTGAGATGACGGGTTCAAAAGACATTTGGTTGCAATGACAAGAATTATATGAAATGACGTGATTAGCCAGATATGGTTACGGTATATAATTGAATGGGTGGAGTTATAGTCAGAAAATGTTTAACTTTTCGAGGATACATTTTGAATCATTAAACATGAATGACGAGTTTAAGAACTCAAATTTACTATACAAAAAAGACGGCGACAATATAAGAAACACACAAAAAATAAATCCATAAATATATTCTCTCTCACTCCTTTCTAGATTTTTATTTTTTTTAAAAAAAAATATCATTCCTTTGAACATTTCAAGTGTCTACGTTCGTTTTGATAGAGAAGAGCTCAATTTCACATTGTTGGATCTGGAGTGGAAGCGCTCGTTACCATCCCACTCTGTTGGAGATTAAAATCCTTATTTATCGTCCCATTTAATTAATTATTTTTAATATTAATATTTATTTTTAAAAACATGCTTTAAATTGGAAAACATAAAAATCAAATAAAAAGAAATGATTTGGGTTCGGAGAATTTAAGGCGGGGACTATGATCCGTATCCCCGCCCTATATACCATTCGGTCAGCATGATTTTCCTCCCCATTCATGTCATAAAAATGAGGGATGAGACGACATGGAATTTTGTCATCTCTACTTCACATTCACCTTCGAGATTAATATAGAGTTATGTTAATTTAAGAGAAATGTTGCATCGTAAGATATAAGATACGTTGTTAGTACCCGTGCAAGCGGAAAAAAAAAATTATCTAAAAAATTACAAGAACCTTACCTCACTTATTTTCAATTCATCAATTTGTTATTTCGTTCAGAATCTTCTTTTACATAAAGGACATGTCATTTGCTACACAAATTTGTGCTTGAGGATTTTTTTTGTTGCACTAAGGTCTGAGAAGGTCAAACATATAATATCAAATATCTATTTACTTTTAGACGACAACATCCAAAATTTTATTAAATAATGATGGGCTTGGGCATGATCTCTCTAAGCAGGGAGCATTTTCATCTTTGAAAATGCATTTTGTTTGGGCTATGTAGACTACTTGAGTTGTTAGTTGATCTAAAAAAAAATGCTTAAATTTAAATTCAAATCTCGTTCAAAAATAATTATCGAGTCCATCTCCCAAACATAGCTTTAACATATAAAATAGAGATTCAAACCATTTGAGAGTCTTGAGCAATCTTTGTGAAAATACATAGTTTACTAATTAAGTTTGATTTTTAGATGATTAAACATATAATTCAATTATCATATGTTTAAATACCACAGTTTGTAATACGGAAAGCAAAAAAAATGAACACCAATATGATGGCGGAGAAACCCAACTAGGTAAAAACTCCGGGACCAAGTCAGTTACCTCCACTATAAACAATATAGATTACAGTCCGTTTCCAACCTAACAAATTCCACTAGTTCCCGTTGTTGTAATTTCTGTAATCTCCAAAATCTGTTGTTCCTCCAGACTTGCGATCTCCTACCGAAGATACTATCTAACAAACCTGCTAGATTTTCCTATCTACCTCCTATAACTTTCAAGATCTGTTGTAAATTTCAAACTCACAATCTTCTACAATTGTTTCTTCCAAGTGGATACTCAGGAATCACATATTTCTGTTCTTCCTGCGCTTATAGTCTAACTTTTTTCAACCTCCAAAAACTTCTGAAATCTAATTGAGAAAGTACATTCCTCAAAGTGTTAAGGAAGTTAGATGTTTTGGATTCTTCAATTTGATGTTTTCCTAAAACTTAGTTGTCGGATCTCAGTAACCAACGAATCAATGAATTGAGTTATTGGATCTCTTAAAAGATGATATGAATATGAGGCACAATAAGACAACTACCAATTTTCGTGCACGAGCATCTGTATTTATAGTTAGAGGTGTATGAGTAGTATGAGCTGTGTAAAACTCTCCAAAATCGCGAACTACGTTTAGCCGCATAAATATGTCACTCGAGCGAGGAAACCTATAACTCAAGCCAAATGTCTGTCGCTTGAGCAACACTTGGCCGATAAGCGAGCGACAGCGGTTCTGTTTCTGTTGTTCGAGCGGTGTCCAGGATTGTGAAACTAGCGAAATTCCAGCGCCAATTTTTTCTTGTTTCCAAATTCGAACTCAAACCCTAAGCTACCCAACTCAACTATACAAAATTGCATCCAAGTCCTTGACTTTTTACAAGTGTTCAAATAAGCCTTTTGTTCTCAAACACACCAATTACAACATTAGACCTAACATTTTGAATGAATTTTTTCAAGAATAATAATAAAATGAGACAAAAAAAATGTGAGGAAAATATAATTTTTATTGTTCTAATCTCTTGATCGTCTCACATTTTATAGTTATTTAACGACGAAAAATCACCAAAAAATTAATTTTATTCAATAATTTTCAAAAAAATTATCACGTACATAAAAACGATTGTAATTTTAAATTATTCTTTTTAAATTGTTATGATGTTATGGACAGAATTTTCATTGGTAATACCGTTCGCCATTTTATCACTACATAATTTTCGTCCATAAATTTAATTTTTAAAATATTACCAAGATAAAAATATTTTAAATTCTTTTTAGATTAAATATCACATAAGAGATTCAATCGATCAATCTCTCGAAAAAAACCAAATACATGTTGCAATTTTTTCCGCAAGGGTGCGTGCATAATTTCGCAGCTGTCTAATTCACTCATTAAAGGAGAGGAATCTTAGCTTTAATTTTCTATTGGGAGGCAAAGGGTGGCACAGGACTGGAACTTTCGGTAGTAGAGTAGACTTCTCATAAGCTAATCACTTCTTCAATCTTTCATTGAAGTTCTGAAAAGGACTTTTTCTTTTTTCATACCATTTATTTTGATGATTCCCAAGAAACTCTCTCTTTCTGTCTATTCAAATTTATCACTTTTATGGATAATTTTCATCAAAAACGAAATCAAACGGATTTCAAACATTCAACATTTTTCAGGAGGAAAATTATATCAATCAAACACAATTAATTACAATTCTTAGTAAAACAATTTCTAGACAATTCAATTATCTGAAATTCATTTTCTTTCCACCTATTTTTCACTTTTGCAATCAAACGGGCTCTAAATTCAAAAGGTAACAATATGTGTCTCTCTCGCTATTTTCTTAAATCAAATCTTTAAATCCCTACCCACAATCTCATCTTTTATTAAAAATGGAGTAAGAAACATCTTTTGTTGGGGGTGAGATAGAAATGTATAAATGGCGTAAAGTTGGGTGTATATGAAAATTTCTAAAATCACTTTTATATTTTTATTTACATTTCGATGAATCTAAATTTAAATTTTGATACAATGGAAATATTTAAATCCATTTTTTACTTTTTGTTACATCTTTCTTTATATTTTATGTCGGAAAATACAATTTACATTTCATTTGCATCTTTTCATCGGAGAGATTTTCGATCAATTTGAAGATCTAAATTATAATTTAAATCTACTTTACACCACGATTGAATATGTTCTTATGAAAGGGTCGAATTTGACTTGGACATGACTAAAATCGTGTTGGGGACACCAAAATATGAATCATGCTAGTTGTACATTAAAGTGTATATTAAGGGTCTGATTGGGCTGGATTAAAATCTGATTTTAATCTAAATCAAAGTCAAACAATCAATATCAACCACATCTTTCATGGATTCTACATCTTTTCAACCACACATTTCAAAAACTTCTATCACAATCCACTCAAAGTTTGATTTCAATCTACGCCAAACACCCTCTAAGGTTGACATTATATAATGTCTCAAATTCCATGTCATTGGTTGTTCAAAGTGTTGTAAAAATCAATGAATAAAAAATATTTCTCTCACAACAATGTCAAACTTGATGTACATATAGAAAAATTACCAAAATATAACCTCCAACTAGAGCTTGGCCTAGTTGAATATAGGGCGAGTCAATCCTCCATGCTACTCGAATTAGATCATGCCTAATGTAAGTTTTGTCTCATTTAAAACAAAATTCTTTAATACATTGTTTGGTAGAAATTCAAATCAAAATTTTAATTCAAATCAAAGTAAACAATTAATATTAATAACACATTTCGTAGGACTCACTTTCAACTACACATTTTATCAATTTCCATCAGAATCCACCAAAAATCCGATTTTAATCCTCATCAAACGAGACGCATTCTCATTCTCATTTTTGTCAATTTATTCATATAAAAAAATATTTTATATGTAAATTTACAATTTAAATACTTTTTAATCATGTATTCGTAAAAAAACAATCATGAAACATGGGCTAAATGTTGGTCCGTCACTGTCAATATTGAATAAGTGGCCAGCCCTTCGCCATTGTCGGCTGTCATTTCTTCTCCTAGCTTTCCTTTATTCTCAATATTATGAGAATCGGTGGCATCTCTGTAAAAGCTACGTGCACTTATTTTCCTAGTGAAACATTACATCAACCCACCGTCTTGAATGGTTATTCAACTTTATCAAATATTCCTACTTAATAACTGAATTTAAAAATGTTTCCTAATGATCACTGAATTTCGTCAAGTATTAATACTTCATAATTGAACTTAAAAATGTATCACAATGATCATTGAATTATGTATCGTGTTACTCATTCACCACTCAAGTGGAAAAATCCATTAGATTCAATAAACAACGGCGACTTGAGTGATAGATAAGTAACACAATGTACAGTTCATTAAACATAAAAATACATTTTTCAGCTCATTTATTTAGTAGCAGCACATGGTGAAGTTCAGTGACATTTTTCAAATTTAGTTATTAAGTGGTAACACTTGACATAATTCAGTGATATTTGAGATATATTTTTAAATTTAATTATTAAGTCTCTCAAATTGACAATGAAGGAGAAAAAAGAGGAAATTGAAAATCGGAGATCTATAAATCGAATCAAAATAGAACCTTTGTTGATGTCAATTTTGAAATAAATGAATGACATTAGTTTTTAATTGAAAGTTTTGCTGCCAAATGTAAGATATACCATGTTAAATTGGCTTTGACTGATTTGTGGAGTCGTTAAATCTTTGACTAGCCTATCTCATTCATCTACAATTGTCCAAAAGTATGTTTGATTTTTGGATCAACTAGTATGAGTTCACCGTATCTTGAATTTCGCATAAAAGATTGAATAGAGATAGTAGGAACGCTAAAAGAAATTAACAGAGAAAAATTATATAAAAGTACAAATATGTTCGAATTAGTGCTAAGGTAACCGAGGTTAATTTGATTTTTCATCTTTTTCTCCCTTTCATTTTCTTTAGTTTCTTCTTTTATAGAGATTGATTTGAAGGAAAAATAAATTGTTACTACTTAATAGTTGAATTCAAAATGTATCTTAGTGGATATTGAATTTCGTAAGTGTTATTATTTCATAACTAAACTTAAAAATGTATATCAGTGGTCACTGAACTATGAACCGTGTTATCCATGCATTACTCAAGTCGACGCCGTTTATTGAACCCAACTGATTTTCCCATTTGAGTGATGAATGAATAATATGGTATATAATTTAGTGATCTTTGAAATACATTTTTAAATTCGACTATGAAGTAGTAACACTTGACGAAATTCAATATTCATTGAAATATATTTTTATTCATTGAAATATATTTTTAAGTTCAATTATTAAGTAAGGAAGTTGAGTTAATTAACCCTCGACCCACCACTACATTGATACATAAATTATTCTAAATACAAGATTGACTGTCTTATTTCTTGGTATCGAGTCTCATCAGTCTCTTCTTGTCACTGTTACTGTTACGTTTGGTGAAAGTGCCCAGCTTTTTTCTTGGCTTCTTGATTCTGATTCTCTAGATTACCAAGGTTTGATTCTGCTTATTCTTTTCAATTTTTTCTCTAAATTTAAATTCATTTGGAAAATTTATGTCACATGTGTATTTCTATTTCCAAGTTAGATTTGTTTTTTTTTCCATTGAGCTTCAAAGATCCCGGGTTTGAACCTTGTGTTTTTTCAAATAATTTAATAAGTTTATTCGGCAGTAATATTTACCAGGTTCTTAGACAATTCACCAAGTTGACTTCAAGTTTTTCTATTTCTTTTTCTTTGTCACCATTTTGGGGCATATTCATATATTTGTTTGGTTTTTGCCTCTCTAAGGAATTTATGTTAATGCCTATTGCATATTGGGTAAATTGCATTATATGCAAGTCAGTGAACATCATGAATGCAATGTTCTGATTTAGTAGCTCGCTTCTTTATGTTTACAGCATTAGATTACTCAGTGGGCTGTCTGTTGCATTTTGGGAATATTGAGTTACTGTTCTATTGGGGTGTTATACAGAACAACTTATCAATGGATTCAAGGGAGACTCCAACCGATGAGTTTCAGAAGAAAGTTTACCCTACTATTGCCACAGCTCTGGTTAGAGCAGTTCATGAATGGTGGCTGATTTTTATGCTATTTATTGATGCTGGTTTCTCATACTTAGTTACCAGGTTTGCTCGTTATTGCCGTTTGCAAATTCCGTGTTTGCTTTGCTCTAGACTTGATCGTGTTCTGGGCAATGAGCGAGTAGGTTTTTATTGGGATCTAATATGCCACAAGCACAAGTTAAAGATTTCATCTTTACTTCCTTGCCATCTTCACGACAACCTTGTTGATGTTCATGGAACGTGTGAAAGTTGTTTTTTCTCATTTGCCACAATAAACAAGTCAAATGCTGAAACATATAGGTTATTGGTTGGAAAATTGGGGGCTGAGCCTCATTATGAGCTTGATCAAGGTTCTTTATCTTGGGAACATAATCTTGGTTCGACTGACACAAGAAAGTGTTCTTGTTGCAATGAAAAATTGATATCTACAAGTTATGCCAAGAAGTTAATCCAAACTAAGTCAATCAACTCGGAGGAAGCTGAGATTGATGCACCTTTATCCAAATCATCTGCACCTAATAGGGATGATTTGAAGGATATTAAAGATGCATCATCTACCTTCCACCATTTGGGGAAAAATGATGCTGATCCTTTGTCACGTGTAGAATATTCAAATATCAATGTTACTTCCAATAGTGAATCAGAAACTCCATTTTCTGATGATGAAAGTGGTTGTGCACTTATTCGTGAAATGGAGTCACCGGACAAAGATTTAGCTGCTGAGTATGTACAATCCGAACCTCGGGTTATTGCTTGTGCTGATAATGATGATGCTGATCCTTTAGCACATGTGAAATATGCAAAGATCAATATTACTTATGATATTGAATCTGAAACTCCATTTTCTGATGATGAAAGTGCATGTGCACTTATTCGTAGAATGGAATCATCACACAAAGATGTAGCCGCTGAGTATGTACAACCAGAACCTCCAAATATTTCTCTTGCTGACAATCCAGATCCAGAGGAATTGATAAATCCAGCTTCTTCAACCAAGCTTTCACTTTCGGAGTCAGAGGTGCAACTGGAAGCTAATAATTCCTGCTGTAATACAAGATCTGAGTCACCCATTGGACATCATGGGTTGGAGGAACTTAACAGGCAGCAAGCTAATCACAAAAATGATGGTTTGGTACCATCTGAGCTCATAGCTTTTGATGAGATACTTCAACTGCCCAAGGTTTCTGGGAATGAAAGATATGAATCAAAAGAGACTGGTGAGTTATTGCATTTTGCGTGTCTCAATATATCAGTTCTTTTCTGTTGGATCTGCTTACATTTTCCAATACCAGCTATTATTAGGTGGATTCAAAATCTCTATTGGTCTGGAATGCATGACTTTTTTGACTTTTTTTTTTTTTTTGGGTCATATTTTGTTCGTAAAATAATTATTTAAAAAATTGAGAAAAAAAAATGATAAGTTTCGAAATCGACTGATATGCTATTGAAATGGCTTAACTCTTTTTTCTGCTTTCTTCTTTTAAAGACGAATGAAGCTGATTCTGAAAATATGATGTGGCAGTTGCATTTGACCATTTTGCCTACCCTATCATCTTTTTTTTTTCCTTGCTGCAGATGCCAAAGCCATGGCTGAATTGGAGAGAGAAGTTACCTTGGAGGGCGGAGAAACTTCTGGTTTGAAAGTGACACCGCGTCAGCAAATGATGACTAATTCTTTGGAACTTAGTGACGCTTATAAGTTAGCTGTCGGCAATACGGGAAGACAGTTGTCCGGAAGACTTGTAGAACAGCAGAGATCTATGAAGGATTCTGAGAGCACCAGTGCAGATGTGAAGCTCTTGTTGTCACAAATATCTTCTCGGGGAATTGATCCGTCATTGAAAGATATGAGCCCTAGGGTGTCTGCAAATAGCGATGATTTTAGAACTTTCGATGCTTCTAAAGCTATCGGGATGCAGATATCACAAAAAAGGATATCACTTGAGAGAAATGAATCTAATATATCTCTTGATGGAAGCAATGTCAGTGAAATCGAAGGTGAAACTTTGATAGATCGATTAACACGACAGGTTGAGCATGATAAAAAGGTAATAGGTGCTTTATCTAAAGAATTGGAGGAAGAGAGAAATGCTTCTGCAGTTGCTGCTAATCAAGCAATGGCGATGATTACTAGATTACAGGAAGAAAAGGCAGCCCTCTATACGGAGGCATTGCAATGCCTAAGAATGACTGAAGAGCAAGCTGAATAAGAGGGCGAAGCACTACAGAAAGCAAACAACCTACTTGCAGAGAAGGAGAAAGAGATTCAAGATTTAGATGCTGAACTTGAACTGCGCAAGAACAAACTTGGAGGCCTATCTTCATTAGGTCAATTTGGGATGCCAAGTCCTGAATCTGGTGCAGGTGAATTGAAGGTAGCACAATTAGATTCGAAGCGTAAAGAATTTATTAAAACTTCATGTCACAGTTCAAATGATGATAAATTTGATGTTATCAATAGAATTGTTGAAGCACTGAAGTTGTTTGGGAATGTTGACTATAATACCTCTGTGGAAGCTGAAGATGAAAAACAATATATCTTGCGATGTTTGAAACAATTAGAGGAAAAGCTTAATTCATTCTCGAAAAATGAGGTCTACTCCGAGATGACTGATGGATACTATTCAACAGAGGAAGGAAGTGGTGTAAGTGGTTCCAAAGAGCTTGGTCACAGGGAGGTGTATTAAAGATATGGTGGAATGTGAGATAATCATTTACAAAAGATACTAAGCGAAGAAACCCCTTCTGCTCAAGAACAACCTGCTTTCTCCGTGAAATTCTCAATATGTTAATGAAGGAAATGGTGGATTCAAATATAAACAACATGTCAGTCGAGATTCCAAGTAGACGCTCCTTCACATGAGGTTTCTGTTGTTAGAAAACATTAGAAAGGGATTGAACATTCTGTTATTACTTGAGAAGGGAACCTTGGGACCTGAATCTATTTGAGAATACCTTCTTGCCTGCGTGAATTACATTCAACTCAGATTAGAAGAATGCAACTTTCAACGTGAATTTCTATAACTGAGTACCTTAGAGGTAAACACTACTAAAGTCATCTTATTCATGTCTCTTTTCCCTTCTCAATGGATTTGACTCATGATATTGTACTTATAGACATGTTTGCAATTGAATTACAAATTATTCATTGGTTTGAAATTAATAAGGCAACTATGTCAAATCTTTAGGTCAGTCATGTATTTTGTACCTTTGCCATCCTAGTTCATGCCTTATTTTCAAATGTAAGTTGTGGCAATACTTAGGTATGAAATGCAACACGAATACTGAGTTCAAAATATTGTTAATAGTTGATAAGATAAGCATCTTTGCACTGTATCAAAGATTTTCAAGGTAAAAATGGATGCAGGTCGTTGGCTCCTACGAAGAAGACGCAAATAATTGTTAAAAATGTATGCAAATTCATATCTTATGTGTTGTTTCTTCTAATTTGAAGGATTGGTCTACTCTTGTGATATGTTGTTTGAGTAATAGGGCGCTGCAATGTGAGTGCAAATGATCTATACTATTATTCTACATCCATTCAAAAACTTTTAATATCTGCAAGTAATGCTTGATTTCCTGAAAACATTTCGTATATTATTGCACAATTGATTAAATTTCATTTTCTAATATGTTTTCAGATGCCTTCTTATGGTAGAAGATGATTCAACTCTCTGGAAAGCCGGAAGGCAACTGTAATGCACAGCTGGTTGTAGAAATTCTGAAAGTAAACCACTTTTCTATCCTTTTGCTTTCTATTTCTATATATAACAGTTAAGTTGAGCCTGTGTGATTCTTTCTATTTGTCTATGTTTAGTTGGGTTTACATAAAGAAAAGGAATGTTTATGTTTACTGCTACATTGAACTCTGAAATATTTCGGCTTTTGGTTCTATGTTATTGTTATTCACATTAGAGTCTCACTGAACTAAAATGAAAATTGCTTGTGTAGACTTTTCTTCCTTAGTCTCACTCAGTTCTACCGTACCAAATCATCGTTGGAATATATATTCATGAATCCCATTTAGAAAGTAAGACACGATTAAGAGAAACGTACGATAAAATTAGTGGGAAACCTTCTCATTCTTATAATTAGTAATGACATAGCCACAAATTTAAACAAAAAAGTTATTAGCTATTTCTTCGTTTTTAAACAAAAACAAATGTAGAGATAGTAAGAATGGAATCCAACATTTAGAATACAAACAGGCTATCTGTTGTAGATGCTACTGTTTGTTTTCAACTTTCCCATTTGCAGTTGCTTCTTGAACTAGTGCTTGGCTTCGATTCATCAGTGTCTCAAATCTCTCACCCTTTTCCAGCACAATTTCTATCTGAACAAGTTGCAAAATGAAAAAGATTGTTCATTTTATTATGTATATATAAACGAGAAGTTCAACGTAATTGAAGAATAAGGGGTTCGACATAGCATCAAAGAATTTCACGAGTCAGGTTTTGATGAACAAATGAAACCATCCCACAGGTGTGCATGTAAAATCATTCTATTTTCTGTTAGTTTAATCTTCTATATGAGGTCATTCTTAGTGTCATGTCAGAAAATGTAAGAAAAAAAAAATAAACTAAATCTGTTTTCATAGTTTAAACTTTTAAATGAAGTGATTTAACATGATATTAGAAAATATCATACGCAAGTACGAGAGCGTATATAGGCACTGACTTTGGCTTTCTGAACTAACCGGCCCTTGGCTTCATCGTTCATCCCCACTGTGGATGTTAAAATCTCTGCTCCAATAATACCAAATCAAAGATTAAAATTATGTTAGGAAACTTGTCGTTCTTAAAAAAAAAATGTAATTTTTTTCCTAATTAATCAAAGTTTAATTGCTTACTTTTCTCCGTTGCAAATCCACTATTTTTAAGAATCTCAGCTATTGTGACAACCGTGGTAATTGCTGTAAGGATTTGTACAAAAAATGTCAGCTCAACCACATATTTCTCAAAGAATTAACTGTAAATATGTAAATTTAAGGTTCGAAGCAAAATAGATAAATATAATATAAATAAATAAATTTATCTTCTATCTAGTTATTATTATTATTTTCACATTTTACGGGAAAAAAATAGCATAGAAACACTTTCTATTGAAATTCTGATAAAAACTCTAAACAGCATAACATTTTTTACGAAGACAAGCCTGCCGAGGCACGGCCTTGGATATTACTTAAAAAAAACAGGTTAAGAATTTTGTTACCCATGCCCAAAGCAGATAGCTCAATCTCAGTATTCTGCTGCAAGTACCTCTGCATCATAAAGAAATTTGGAAATTGTGAAGTATAATCTCCCTGAAATTCATGTATTTATTCACTTTCCAAGCCACCTTAATTAGATATGCACACTCATCCTATCTCAAATTGCACATAGAATAGAAGCATCCATTGACAGAAAAATTATCACGATAAGATGATCATTTCATGGTCGAAGAAGACAGAAAAATCATCAAGATAAGATGATCATTTCATGGTCGAAGAAGATATGCAAATCCCGAGTGAGTGAGTACCTACCTTGGCAAGATTGACATAGAAGAAGAGAGGTTTTTTGGTGTTAGACACTTGAATTCTGTTCTTCTTAAGATTTTCACTGTTTATTTGCTTCAATGCATCAGTTTCCATTGTCATTTTTTCCTCTCCAAATATGTAAACATTAATCTCTAAATTTGGGTTGTCTTTGCAAATACCATATATCTAAATTTGAGGCTTAACCGTTGCATGCATGAGGCCTGTAATTTCAATGGAAATCCGATATAAAAGCCCCTTTTGACCAAGTAAACATCATTTAGTGGCTGTAGAGTGGCTTATAAAATTTACTTGGAAGGAGTTTCATTTCACTTTGTGAACTACATTTTTCAGTCATAAATATTATTTATATGGAAATCAAAATTTCTAAACATATTTCGATAGAATCCGAATCCAGAATGCAGTTTTATTTTCTCTGAATTTCCAATAGAATGATGGATTCTGAATTTTAAGAGTATCTATCAGAATATAGAAATCTTTTGCTGTTACTTTCGATTGTATAGTTATTTTGTAGATTCTTTTCATTGTTCGAGTGACTCCTTTGAACTATAAACACACGAATTCATAATTCTTTATGCTAGATTATTTTGGTATTAGAGCAATTCTCGTCAATTTCAACCTCTTCGACCACTTGGTAGATAGCTTGTGTATTCATTGAATTGAAGGTGGCATCATCTTCAACAAATCAATCTCAGGTAAACCATCTTTTATTTTTTTCTCGTACCAAGCTTTGAACTTTGAGCAACATGGGATCTTGTTGACTTACCTCTAAACATATCTCTTGGGATGTGAATTGTAGAACTCGTTATGGTGGTTCAATTGAACAATACAAAGTTATTAATTATTTGTAAATATAAATACAATTTGATTGAACGTTGAGATAATCACTCTCGCAGCAGCGATAACTTGATCTGGTTTAAGTAATTTTGTGTTCACATATGGTATCGACAAGTGCTGATCTTGTGGGTGTAAGGCATGGTTGCTTGAATCCGATATTTTCTTTTCTGAAGAAACTTCTGTAGAGATTTCNTTTGAACTTTGAGCAACATGGGATCTTGTTGACTTACCTCTAAACATATCTCTTGGGATGTGAATTGTAGAACTCGTTATGGTGGTTCAATTGAACAATACAAAGTTATTAATTATTTGTAAATATAAATACAATTTGATTGAACGTTGAGATAATCACTCTCGCAGCAGCGATAACTTGATCTGGTTTAAGTAATTTTGTGTTCACATATGGTATCGACAAGTGCTGATCTTGTGGGTGTAAGGCATGGTTGCTTGAATCCGATATTTTCTTTTCTGAAGAAACTTCTGTAGAGATTTCTTTAAGGAGATGCCTCGACGATGCAACTGAGATTGCATATATGGTACTGATGCCACACTGCTAGTTCTTGACTTGTTTAATTTTTCTTCCATTTCCATTCTTGCAAACCAAAGGATAGCTATGGCCTGCAGCAGCATTACATACACAATCTAATCATCAATCCATTAAAAAATTTGGAATTTTTTAAGATTCTTTATCATCAAATAATCAGTTTTTGAAACATTTCCAGTTGTTTTGGGAGACGGACGCTAATGTTTCTTAACCCTTTCAAATCGACAGAAAATACACAAGTCCCTGATTTTGCAGGTTGAAATAAATACATGAAAAAAAATATATATATAGGGGAAATTATGTAGGTAGGAAGGTACCTGAAGTTCAGCTGTATCTCTCTGAAAATTTGTGATTCTTTTTCTCATCGATGAGCAATTAGGCTTACAATCATACATACTGTATTCAATTTCATGCATGCAACCCAGAAAAGGAAAATCAACGACAAATCCTACATAAGACATGATCTTAGTTATGACTTATGAATATGTCATTGATGTTCCAAAATCCGTCATCGATCCAATAAAGAACACTCGAAAAAAGGACTAAAATATATAACCAACTTACACTGGTTGGCTACAAGCACTCGAATTCGTTGAAGGCAATGATGGAAAAAATTGATAATAGTTTCTTCTCATTTCACTTCCTCCTGATCATATATTGATTACATAAAGAAGACGTTAGCCTTCACTCACTCCATGCGTAATCCATTTCCATACAAAAGATGATAAATAATTTCATTAATTTACAAAGAAGAGTAGAATAGGAATAATTATGAAAAATCTCAACTCTCAAGGGGTTAGTTATATAGGAAAATGCAAAGCCTACAAAAATAAACACATAGGTAGTTAGAAAAAAAAAGGTGACCCATGTTGGCAAAACTAAAATATCAGTGTGCCAACGTTATTAAAGTAATTCAGACATGTGTAACATGTTTAGTTTATTTCTCCACGTGCCGAAAAGAAACACTCGTATTTGGTCCGGCTCGTCCCGCTTTACTCTATCTTTCTGTCTGTTAAATGTAGTTTTCAGGGCACACTTACTTTCAGCTGCCGTTCCTATTTTGGAAAGTTAGGTACTATGGAAAGTATAGAAGAATTTGGAGGTTCATTGCGACTTTTCTGGCTCAAGAAGCAAAGGAATGAGGTTCATATTTGGGCCACACGTAACATATTAAAATGTGTGGTGCTATTATTTAAAGTATATTAGTCAATTAAAGTGATCCACTAAAGATGAATTTTGACTAATGGGTACTAGGTTTCATGGAATTAAAGTGTAGAGACCGGAAGTTTGTTTTATATTGTTGAGGGGCCGATT
>CAIGRL010166295.1:0-13611 GCA_903798325.1 Fraxinus xanthoxyloides | reverse complement strand
AATTGTTCGATTCAAGAGACATATATTATATTTCTCCGAATTATGGACTATTAAACTATACAAATGTGTGTGAAAAATTTGTAATAAAATATCGCATCAGCCGTTAACATTCAAAATGCTAACATTACTTTTAAAATAATACAATCCGTGCATTGCACAGTCAAAAAACTAGTTATTATCATAATACTAATTTTGAATTGAATATTATCCCCAACCAATTTTGGAGGACTAGGGTGCTATTGAAGCTTTCTCACTCCGAACTCTATCCATTCTCATTCATACAAACTAATTCATACATATATCTATACATGTATGTATAATTTCATTCTACGGTGTGTATTCAATTGAGATTTTTAATGACTATTATACTACGGTGTGTATTCAATTGAGATTTTTAATGACTTTTTGGGATTTATAAAGTTCAGAGATATTCAACGTAGACTTTTGGATACTCTTTAAAAGTATTGATGTGTTCAATTGAGATTTTTATAAACTTTTAAAAAGTTTCTAAAAGTCGCGACGTATTCAATTAAAACTTTTTAGAAATCTCTAAAAGTTTTGTGTTAGTCAAATTTTTATGACTTTTAATGACTTTTACAAAAGTCTGAATGGTACTAATTTTTAAGCAGAAAATATTAAAACAAAATTTCAAAATTTGTCTCTCATTCATCACAAGATTTTGGAAGACTTTTACAATAATAATAATAATAATAATAATAATAATAATAATATGTATTTTTTTTAATATTTCTCTTTCCTTCTCCCTTCTTCTACCAACATTAGAGTTATGATTAAAATTTATTTTTTTATATTGATTGTATTAGTTTTTATTTCTCTCTCTTATTATTTATTTCTATTTTTTTATGAAAAAATTATATTGTATTTTTATATCTTTTTTAGTTCATTTTTGCAGAAAAATATTTGTTTTTAATTAAATTACAAAATTTTATATAGACTAATTTATAATTCAATTTAAATACATTTTTTTATCTATTCTTTAAATGTATATAAACTAATAATACTGAATATTAAATTTATTTTTTGTATGTATAATTATTACTATTTATTTAGTTAAGATCATAAATTTTTATTCTTTTTAAAATATGTTTTTATTATACAGGGGAAAAGGGAGGAGAAGGGGAATTGTAAGAACCACCCACTCGTATGTGATAATTTAACAATATTGTAATAGATTCACGTAATGAAAGTTTTCAAAAAAAAATTTAAATTCTATAAAAGTCTTAAAATTTTAAAATGAAAGTTTATAAACTTACAAAAGACTTCCACTAATTCTATACAAATCTCTAAAAAAAATTATAATGAAAATAATCCCTGTGTTTTCTTGGTAAAGATGAATGGAATATTGTAAAGCTCCATTCTCATAATTCATACTGAAAATAATTCTCGTGTTTTCTCGGTAAAGATGAATGGAAAATTGCCTATTGATGTGATAGCAGAAAAAGTAATTTTATTTTTCTCATTTTAGACTGGAATAGTTGTAGGTGGATTTTAATAATGATTTGCTAACACTGTTACATGGTCTCTTCATTTTCCAAAATTACTTAGTATATATGTCCAGGGATTTAATTCAATGACAATTTCTTTTGCAGGATTGTTGAGAACGAAATCTTTAAGCAAGACTGGAGATCTAGGAAACGGATTCACATTTTTCATTATCTTTTTCTCAAATGGACACTTGTCCTTCTCATTGGATTAAACACTGGTCTTGTTGGCTTCTTGAATAACCTAGCAGTCGAGAATATTGCTGGTTACAAGCTTCTGCTCACTGGCAATCTGATGCTTAAGGATAAGTAAGCCCAATTTTTTACTAGATATAGAATACTCGAGATTCATATCAAATTCAATGAACATTCTGATTAATTGCACAAAACCTTTGGTTCTTGATGCAAATTTATTGGCATCATCACATTCTGATGACTTCTCTATTGGCTTTCTTATATCCTTGAATATTGGGTTCTTAACACTATTACACTAATATGTGCGAATTTTAATGCGATATCCTACAATCATTTATTCTAATAGCTGCTACAAACCTTACATTGCCCGTGTTGTGTGCACCCTACCCAATGTTTGGTGTTTGCTTTGTTGTAATGAAATACCTTAATATGGAAAGTGACACTGCATTGGCACTTATAAGGTTGAGCTGTATAATAATCTTTCTATGTGCTTATCCATAATTTTCAAGAAACTATTCATAATTGGGGGCAGAAGTGGAAATGAAACGTTTTGAATTAGGTGGGAAACATGTTGGAAAGGCTCGGGAGGCATTAAGGGGTTGTTCTCTTCATGTTTCAGTCTTGAGTTTTGTATTTTCAATGTGCNTTACATTGCCCGTGTTGTGTGCACCCTACCCAATGTTTGGTGTTTGCTTTGTTGTAATGAAATACCTTAATATGGAAAGTGACACTGCATTGGCACTTATAAGGTTGAGCTGTATAATAATCTTTCTATGTGCTTATCCATAATTTTCAAGAAACTATTCATAATTGGGGGCAGAAGTGGAAATGAAACGTTTTGAATTAGGTGGGAAACATGTTGGAAAGGCTCGGGAGGCATTAAGGGGTTGTTCTCTTCATGTTTCAGTCTTGAGTTTTGTATTTTCAATGTGCATTTTGAGATTGTTGAAAATGTGTTCTTTTTGACATTTTGAAAATTGTTTTCAAGAATTAGAAAATTATTTTTCATAATTTAACTCTTCCTTTTTTGGTATTTTTTGGCATTTTTGAAAAATTGTGTTCATCGAGTGTTTTTCGCGTTTCCAACATTTTTGAGTTTTTTGCTTGAAAACACTCAAAACGACATTTTGGTCGTTTTGAGTTTTGTGTACAATTTTATTTTTTTATTTTTTTTATTTTTGTTTTCAAAAACGCGTTTTCGAAAATAGGAAAGAGAACGCGTTTTCACTATTTTGAAAAATCGAAAACAGAAAACGGTCTGAAAACAACAAAGAGAACATAACCTAAGTCTTTCAAAAAGAATAATTACATTTGCATAAGTAGAATTTATCAACTAATCTTTAGAATGTTTTAGAAATATTCTGGAATGTTTAAAATAGCTTTAACAGGCTCATGTATGGATGTCATTTACCTTGTTTTCTCTCACTTTATTGCTATGACCATTGACCGTAATTGGCAGAAAAATGATTTCAATTAAATCTCTCTCTTGTATGGTATTTCATAATTGGTTGATAAGAATGAACTATTTCTATCCCACTGCAGGTATTATCAGGCATTTGCAGCATTTGTCGGACTGGCTATGATTCTTGCTATTTGTGCTGTGGAACTGTGTGCATTCATTGCCCCTGCGGCCGCTGGGTCTGGCATACCTGAGGTGAAAGCATATCTGAATGGTGTGGATGCTCATTCCATTTTGGCTCCGAGTACTCTTTTTGTCAGGTGGGTAACATCTTTTCTAGACTTCTAGTATTCTTTCCAATTCCCAGCATAGCATTTCACTTTCCCCACACATGCACATGCCTTCGCTTCTTAATTTATTAACGATATGTTAAATGAAAGGAGATTTGTTGTTTTGTGTTTCCTTTGTAAATTTTAATTTGTTTTCAAAAACGCGTTTTCGAAAACAAGAAAGAGAACGCGTTTTCACTGTTTTGGAAAATCGAAAACAGAAAACGGTCTGAAAACAGCAAAGAGAACATAACCTAAGTCTTTCAAAATGAATAATTACATTTGCATAAGTAGAATTTATCAACTAATCTTTAGAATGTTTTAGAAATATTCTGGAATGTTTAAAATAGCTTTAACAGGCTTATGTATGGATGTCATTTACCTTGATTTCTCTCACTTTATTGCTATGACCATTGACCGTAATTGGCAGAAAAATGATTTCAATTAAATCTCTCTCTTGTATGGTATTTCATAATTGGTTGATAAGAATGAACTATTTATATCCCACTGCGGGTATTATCAGGCATTTGCAGCATTCGTCGGACTGAATATGATTCTTGCTATTTGTGCTGCGGCACTGTGTGCATTCATTGCCCCTGCGGCCGCTGGGTCTGTCATACCTGAGGTGAAAGCATATCTGAATGGTGTGGATGCTCATTCCATTTTGGCTCCGAGTACTCTTTTTGTCAAGGTGGGTAACATCTTTTCTAGACTTCTAGTATTCTTTCCAATTCCCAGCATAGCATTTCACTTTCCCCACACATGCACATGCCTTCGCTTCTTAATTTATCAACGATATGTTAAATGAAAGGAGAAGAAAGTTGTGAATACTTTCTAGTCCATAAAAGTTACAGATGTTTCAAGAGAGGCAGGTTGTTTAGCAGCTGCACCCTAAGACAATTATGAATTCAGAAAGGAAGCCATTGGCTTCTAAAAATAGTTGAAACTGGACTGTGGTCCATACTCATACTATATCTAGGAATGCATTACCTTTGAATATGTAATAAAATGCTGTCCTCAGGTCTTCTGTTAATATTTGCATATAATGCTTATATTCCATACGCAAATTTTCAAGGAAATAGTTAATGACACATATGCATGATTCTACAATGAAAAAAAGTGAAGACTTATTCTCCATAAACTTAAAGTTTATGTCCTCCTTTGCCACTCTGTATATCTTTGAAATCTGTAACAAGTTATATCTTCAGTATGTCGATTCTTATATATTTTTGTTCCATTTTTGGAGTTTCTGCTGGATTTGTTGTAGGTAAGGAAGGACCTATGGTACACACTGGTGCCTGCATAGCCAACTTTCTTGGACAGGGAGGCTCTCGCAAGTATCATTTGACTTGGAAGTGGCTTAGGTACTTTAAAAATGATCGAGACCGAAGGGATTTGATTACTTGTGGGGCTGTTGCTGGTGTTGCTACTACTTTCCGCTCCCCCGTTGGCAGTGTTCTTTTTGCTCTTGAAGAAGCAGTTTCATGGTAACAAACACCATTGTAAATTCAACCATCATAGAATATGAGTTAACTGAGCCAATCGTCTTATTTATCCAATTAAAGATGTTTAAGACCCGAGTTTCGCAGTGCATGCATAGGGGAGAAATATAACTGCTTAAATATTTTAAAAAGTAATGGTATAATTTGCCACTCAAATTTTTTGTCAGTATTTTCAACATATAATTCAAACGCATCCAAGTTTTTGGCCATGCTAAAAAATATATAAGAAAAATGGAGTACATATAATTGAGTGGAAAATCTGGTTATATGAGCTTGTTTTAGCTTACATCATCCCTTTAAGTGGTGTATCTTTAAGGAACCTATTTCTTCACCCATTGTCTACTTTTAGGTGGAGGAGTGCGCTTCTTTGGAGGATTTTCTTCACAACCACTGTTGTAGCTATGGTAGTGAGATTTTTAATAGAAATTTGTTGGAGGGGAAAATGTGGATTATTTGTACAGGGAGTTTTGATCGTGTTTGATGTCAATTCAGCAGATCCTTCTTGTAATACTACAGATCTACTGGCCATTATGTTAATTGGGGTTCTTGGAGGCATTTTTGGAAGCCTTTACAACTATCTTGTAGATAAGGTCCTTAGGACATATAGCATCATCAATGAGTAATGCCTGTTAACGCCCTTCTCTTATGTAGTAATATAGTTTGTTTTACACTTATAAACACCAGATCTATTAGCCATTAGGGAGATTTTTCTTTAAAGCATGACAAGCAATATTTTGGTTTTATTATTTGATAAGATCATAGTAACATTAAGATGAGCAAATTATTCATAAACACGTGTTTAACTCAAATTGTGTTCTTATTTATCTGAAATTCACCTGCTTTTTCTTACCTTTGTAGAAAGTCCTATTTTTGTTTTGGCTCTAATCATTTGAGAAAATTCAAATATTTTGGAATCAGATTTTTCAGTATGCAGTGAATTATATTTATATATGGAGAGAGAAATCATATATTTCGGAATCAGATTTCTTTTGAATACAGTAAATTTTGTATTTATCTGTATCATATTTGAATGTTAATCCTCTTTTTTAACTTTTAACAATTTCCTGTAGGAGAGGTCCTACTTTCAAGGTTCTACTTTTCTTTACAGTTTCCCTTCTGACTTCTTGTTGTGCCTTTGGCCTTCATTGGCTTACAAATTGTACAGCCAGCCCGGTCGGCCTGGAGAAGGAATGTCCCACTATTGGTCGCTTTGGAAACTACAGAAGTTTCCAATATCAACCAGGATACTACAATGATCTGTCCTCCATTTTCCTCAACACCAATGATAATGCCATCCGCAATTTATTTAGTTCAAGAAATGAAAATGAACTTAAACTCTCTACACTATTTATTTTCTTGGTTTCTATTTATTTTCTCGGTATTGTTACTTATGGAATTGCTGTCCCGTCTAGACTCTTTATTCCTGTCATAATCGCTGGAGCCTCATACGGGGAGCTTTGCTGGGAGACTCTTGGGTTCGACTTCGAATCTTGATGTTGGTTTCTTTTCTCTTCTCGGAGCCGCCTCCTTTCTTGGTGGCACCATGAGAATGACGGTCTCACTTTGCATCATACTCCTGGAACTTACCAATGATCTATTAATGCTCCCATTAGTGATGCTTGTTCTTCTTATTTCAAAGGCTGTGGCTGACAGTTTCAACAAGGGTGTCTGACCAATAGTGGAGATGAAGGGTTTGCCTTACATGGAAACGCATGCTGAACCATACATGAGGCAACTGGTCGCTGGGGATGTTTGCTCAGGTCCATTGATTACATTTTCTGGAGTCGAGAAAGTGAGTAATATATTGCATGCTCTAAGGATGATGGGACATAATGGGTTTCCAGTTATTGATGAGCCACCATTCTCAGATGAACCAGAACTGTGCGTGTTGGTTTTGAGGTCTCACCTGTTTTGCTCAAAGGAAATT
Source organism: Fraxinus xanthoxyloides (assembly GCA_903798325.1). Classification (NCBI taxonomy): domain Eukaryota; kingdom Viridiplantae; phylum Streptophyta; class Magnoliopsida; order Lamiales; family Oleaceae; genus Fraxinus; species Fraxinus xanthoxyloides. The sequence goes on along the minus strand of CAIGRL010166295.1, from coordinate 6,757 downwards.
TTTTTTGCCAAGAACCAGGTATTGACTGGATAAGAATTTTTAAGGCTGTTTCATGCCTTCGATTTTAAGGGGCTTAGGGTGGAGGATTTGGACATTAGTGACTATGAAATGGAGATGTATGTTGATCTCCATCCACAATTACATCTCCATACACAGTAGAATAGACTATGTCCCTTGCCAAAGCTTCTGTTCTCTTTGGACAACTTGTTCTCAGACACTTGTGCCCGGGGAAAGAAATTTTATTGTCTTATCTGTTATCTGAATGAGGTACCTGTAATGTATCTCTCATTTTCTCATATTAGCAAAATAAATAACTTGGTTAAATCCAACCCTCTCCCTGCAAGTTTAAGTTTTCATTTATGATTAGATCTTTTATGAACTCCCCTCACTTCTATGATTCTATCAATGAGAAGCTTTTTCCCATAATGCAGTTGCAGTCTAACGTTGAGATTTATAATTCTTTGCAACCATACCTTCTTTTCTACAATTTGCAGAGACCTCCAATTGTAGGAATCTTGACACGGCACGACTATATGCCAGAGCATGTGTTGGGACTCTCCTCGCATATTATTCCCCACAAGTAGCTGCACAAATTTATTCAATCAAGTGAACATTATTCGTTTGATACTTGACATGTTTACCTGTCCATGAACTTTAGCTGGCTTACAAGATTTACAAGGCTTCGCTTCCAACAATCATATGCATATTCCTTTGTATTTATCAAGCTCGTAGACATATTATGGTGTGATTATTATATACAACCGAACCTTTTGTTGAACTCAATAATTGGGTAAGATCAAGATAAGATCGTCTCGGTAGTAAGTTCTTAACGTGTACTTCAATTTTGTTGTGAACTTTAGACTCCAAATTTGACTGTTGCAAAAGGTTGGCATTTAGTCAAGTTGCTATAGACAAATATTCATACAAAATTTTGTTTGGATGTTATTGAAGTTGAATGAGAAATGTCTTGTGCAAGATTGCACGTTTAATAGTATTAAAATATTCCACTTCGTTAAAAGGGTCATAGGTTCACTTTATGTAGTTACCTATAAAGCAAATATTCGCATTGTTAAATGATGAAACCATCAAGTGTATTTATTGTTTCTTACAAGAGCTTCCAAAATTCTATTACAGTAATATTTCTGTCTGATTTCACATTTTATCATCGTATTCAATTATGACAGTAGATGAGCACTTGGATTTCCCAAATGGAGGCGTTTCACATATTTATTTACAAATCTTGGAATGCGAGGGTAGCATGTCACATTACCAAATACAAATATCTTAACATGTTTTGTACGCATTACTAAATCGGACTTGAAAACACCATTGGCAACCGTTCAACTTCTTTTTCTGTATTAAACCCGCTTTACCAAACATGTCTTGCACAATGTAGCTATCACTAGCTCACATCTGAATATTACATCTTTTCTAAGAAGCTGCTATGACAACGAGCGTTCCATATTTCTTTATCCCACGAAGATCTCATGCTTCAACACTTAAAACGTTGTCCTTGAACGGTCCAGAATCATGCAGTAATTTCATTACAAGTTTAATCTGTAGAAGAACACAATGAACTATAGTTGATAAACGATGATACAAACTTCAAAAGAAACTATAATTGATAAGCGATTGTACGAAATTCGAAAGAACGCATAATGCATTTATTCTGATTCAGGTCTCTACTGAAAGACTTAAAATGAGCACTGAGAGAAAATTGACGAGGTGGAATGAAGTGAACTTTTTATCTTGTTGAGTTCAGAGGGAAGAAAGGGTCCCTGCGGATACAAACAGGGCTTATCAGCACAGTAACTGCAGTTTTCTATTTTGTCAAACTCTCAAACCTTAGCCCCTGTTTGACAATCATACTTTTTTAAAAAAAGAGTTTTGAATAGTGATTTTTAGGAGAATGTGAGATTAAAAAGCAGGAAAATGTTTTCAGTTTATATGCAGAATATTTTATCGTGCGAATGTATGGTTGAAAATAAGTGCATAAAAAAAAGAGTTTGAAAAGTATGGTTGTCAAACATGAGCTTAATATCCACAAACTCAGGCCATCTCAGTTTCATAGGTTTAGCTAGAGAGATACAACCAATTGCCCCATTCACAATAGAAGCCAGAAATTTTACGAGCTACACTATAACATAATAAGTCAAAAAGATGCATCATCAATGAAATAAAATAAAAAAGTGTCTGGCTTCCATGATAAACTAAAACATTTGTTGTCTCTAATGGCTTAAGCTTTCACAAGAGGTAGTTCAAGACAAGTCCTTTAGGATAAATATAAGACAGACTCGCTTGTAGGACATACACAAGAATTAAGAATAAGAAATAAAAAGGGAGTCTTAAATTAAGCAGTGTCATATCGTTATTGATGGACAAATCTAAAAAATATAATAAAATTACCTGAGCTGCTTCCCGAGCCAAGAAATCTGCAATGACTTTACGAAACTCTGCATCCAGAATGTAGTGACAGCTGTAGGTTGTCACCGGCAGATAACCCCTCTGAATTTTATGTTCACCTTGAGCTCCAGCCTCTACCTTATCAAGATTAAGTTCAATAGCTGCTTCTATTGCCTGCAGCAGTAACATAAATCCAGGTTTCAAGAAGTTTATTTTCTAATCAATTAATAGCTTGTTCGCATTGTGAACAAATATTCAAGTTTATTAGCAAACCTTTCTCAGGTTAATACAGTTTGTACCATGGTTATGTAAACATCAAGCTAAAGATCCTATGAAAAGAAAAGATTACTACATATTCCCATGAGTCTATAATAAGGAGATCAAAATTTCAAAAGAAGTAACATTTATGTCAATTATGTTACTACCAGATACTGCCCCCAAGGGATATAACTTTACAGATAAAAGCAGAGAGTAAATTCATAACCTGATAATAGCAGGCTTCAAAATGCAAATTTGGATAATATGCACGTGGGATACATCCCCATAATCTCCCATATAACGCATCTCCTCCAATAAGATTAAGGGCTGCTGCGACAAGCTCTTCCCCTTCTTCAGCTGCAACAAGTAGTACATTGTCGCCCATTTTTGAAGCCATATTGTGGAAGAACTCTCTTGTTAAATAAGCACTACCCCATCTGAAGACATAATAATAAATAGCACGTGTTCAGCTAAAATTCCAAGCTTTTTTCCACAATTTATGATCGGCAAGAAATGGATTGCTCAACATAATGCTGGCTCAAAAAAATCAACAACGAAATAAAAGGTTGAACAAACACACTGAACTTATTATCTGTGGTGTTCCTGTAGAAATCATAGAAGGCATCCCAGTGCCTAGCCTGCCAACACACCATTTTAGACAAACAAAAGCGAGAACTTGAGGATACAAAATACTGAATGAAAATTCAGAATGTAGTTTAATATGTTTTTTCAGGAGTTAAGACATGTATATCAACTCTTACAGAACAATGCAATCTCATTTTATGAAAAGATAGAAGCCCGTCAGCATTAACTGCAGATATCAACTTTATCATTGAGGAAAAGAATTGTTAATGATGCAATATATACCTTAATTTCATATCCTCGTAGACGCTTCATGGTTAAATTCTGGGCCGAAATCTGCAGGAGGGAATTTTGCTTTAACATGGAACTAAGTGAACATCCTTGACAGATAAAAGAACATAAATGGAAGCTACTAGCTCTTTCCAAAATATAGTCTTCCTAACACAACTGTGAATTTTCTTGACCGATAGTAGCAGCTTTTATGAGTTATAATCATTAAGTAAGATAAAGCTTCTTAAGATACTTGGAAACCGAATCTGCTCTTATCCTGTCCAGGAGGTCTCTCTATTATATACAACTTCTGTGGTATCTTTTGAATTACAAGAGTGTAATGAGTCATGCTTGGAAGACTTGAGTAGAAAATCTGACGCCTCCCTTCAATTTCATGCTAGGTTCATATACTGAGGTTGTACAAACAGTTTATCCCTGACAGTGCATCCTTCTATTTCTATTGATCGACAGACAAAAGAAAATAAAATGAAAACCCAAACCTTCTTACGCTCTTGACGAATATTTTTCCTTTTACTTTGCTTCATGTCCATCAAAAACTCATCAAAACTGCGTTAAACAGCAATATCGGATTAAAAATAACAAGACGACCTGACATATTAACACAATGTTTATGTTCAAATTGAAAACTACAAACAAGGACAATCTTACTCCCAACAGTACAAGGATTCCTGTGGCATTGAATAAAAAACAAGGCTGATTTACTTTATCTATTAATATCAAATAATAAAGCTAATACCACGAGCCAAAGAAGCAGCTACGTATAAATAGTTAAATACCTTTTATAGTTTCGATTTTTCCAGTGATACTGCATTCCGATCCTCTGTAGAAAACCTTTCTCCTTCAACTTGTCCCACTCATTTGCAGAAGGGAAAGTGATGTGCAGTGATGAAACCTGAAACTGGCAAGACAAAGATCTGCTACTGTAATTACCTAGCAGTATTTAAAAGAAAATATTTATACAACCGAAAGATGTATGCAAACAAGACACAACTTTACGAAACCTTAATGTGGGGGGCAGATAGAAGCTCTGGCAACATTTTGGTTTGATAACAGTTGTGCTGCAATTAGGGTTTTTGGATTTTGTGGCAGTGAATTGGTTATTGCATGGTGGCAGCATGATTCTGGTATATGAGAGCTGGAGAACCTGATGTCTCGTGTTAGCCATCCAGCTATATGGGGTTTCCTTTACCTAAACTTTGTGCCTGATTAAACAATTAAAGTGGGGTTAACAAAGTAGTATTTAACTGAAAACGTTCTGAATGGGAACCAGAGATTGACTTGTTGGAAGGGTATGAGAACGTATCCACATAAAACACATGCAGATAAGGATTACAAAATCTCTTAAGAAGATTACATATCATATAATTTCTAAACACAATAAAAGAAAGATACTCAATTGCGCTTCCAATTTTGAGCAGTAAGTTCCCTATCTCTAGAACGAAATAAGGAAGAGGAGAAATGATGTAGGAGTAGGACAATCCTATTGTAAATAAGATAAAAGTTAGATATTTATACTTATAATAAGATGTTTAGTTGTAATATGTTTTATCTTTTTATTCTTATTTCTTGATTAGAATATGATTTCTTTTCTTTATTGATTAAAATAAGATTTCTACTTTCTTTTGGATTGGGATTTTATATTAGTTTCCTTATATTAGTAAGATTAAGGAATAATTTGTCTATATGTAGAAAGGCATTTTAAATTTTTCAATAATCAATTCAATTTAATAAAATTATTTCCTAATTCTAGCTTTTACATTATTCTTATTTCAAGAATTCCAATTCTGCTTCTGCACTAAAATTGGTATCAAAGGAATGTTTTCCCTTGGCTGATGATTACTTATGATGGTAGTGGTAGGCATTCTCGTGACGATGATAAGAGGATTGCAAAACCAACCTTGGTCAAGATTTGGAACAAATAATGGAAATATTTGAAGATGCAGCTAACAAGAATTTGCACACTTCAACTGCTATGAATATTGGTTGCTTCAACAAACCTAGAACACGACAACGGATGGTTAGAGAGTTTCCTTGCGTCCCAGCTAAAGTTTGAGTACACACAAGTTATGAAGGATTCTGTGCTGGTCTATCGAGAATATATAAAAGAGTCAAATTTGAAGTGCAACAAGATTTCTTGATCACAATACACTATTGAGAATATATAAAAAAGTCAAATTTGAAGCGCAACAAGATTTCTTGATCACGATACACCATCAACAATAAAGTATGCAACGTGAAAATAACCATGAAAGTAGTGAGAACTTGATATCTAAAGCACTGGTGAAAACTTTAAGTTAGAAGACTGAAAAAAAATTCATCTTGCTATCAAACTTCACAAATTCAAACGGAGCAAGAAATTCAAAATATGGAGATATGTAAAATTTCAATTTCTATTAAAAAGTATTACAAAGATGAGATTATATGTAACGTTGTAGAGATGGACAATCGTCATGTACTTTGGGGACAATCATGGAACTGTAATGTAAATGCCACCTACATAAGTAGAGATAACATGTATGTGTTTTGGTAGTACGATAAGAATATTGTTTTAATGTTATGTGATGAGCAATTTGTGATACTAGTGTAAACAAAGAAAAAGATTTATAAGGCAGATGATGAGATTAAAAAAGATATAATTCAAGATAATCAAGATGTTACCGTTCATGATACTACAATAGGAAAAAAAGCATGTGCAAATTGAAAACCCGAGACATGTTACACCTTATATACGAAAATTGCAATTGAAGAACCAAAGATCGAGTCACACTCCAATGATGCAGTTAAAGTTTAGAAGTATCCAACAAGAGGAGGGAATTAAACTTTCCAATCACGAAAGAATCAAAAGTGAGGCTTGTCAAATTGAGAATAAAAATTTTGTTGACATTTTCTACAATTTCAATGCTAATGAATTGGACAAAAATAAGGAAAATATGGAAGATGAGGATTCGAGTCCCCGTACCAATTCTTTTGTATTGAAGGAAGCATAACTGGACATTATAGCAGAAGATGAGAAGTATGAAGAATTGAAAATAGCACCAATACTCTTTATCGAGAGAGGACGCAAGGATAAGATATCGAATCATGCTTCATTCATAAGAATGATAGGAACAAAGTTGACTTCAAACAATACCATCGAAGAATATAAAGTTTATTGAACACATCAAGAAATTGGCATTTCTTCAATATACTAAAATTCTTAAGTATTTTCCTCCTGATTGATTGA
>CAIGRL010166241.1:0-11302 GCA_903798325.1 Fraxinus xanthoxyloides | reverse complement strand
TAAAGTTAATCTAGTGACGTTTCGATCCATGCGGGTCGGGGCGTTACATCATCCTCAGGCTAATGGGCAGGTTGGGCTAATAACAAGACAATAAAGTATACCTTGAAAAGGAAGCTAGATGCCTCCAAAGGGGCCTGGGTCGATGAGCTACCCCAGGTGCTGCAGGTAATCAAAACAACAAGCAGAATCGCCACTGGAGAGACCCCGTTCTCTATGGCCTAAGGGGCTGAGGCTATGAGGCCTATTGAGATAGGTTTTCCATCCCCCAAGTGAATACACTTCATCCCCCAAGTGAATACACTTCAATGAGATAAGTAACGATGAGATGACAAGATGTGGTCTAGTTCTCCTTGAAGAGAGGAGGGATGATTCTCAAGCCAAAATGGCCATATACCGAAGAAAAATGACCCGATATTACAATTCGAAAGTGAAGAGGAAGTTATTTCGTGTGAACGAACTGGTACTTCGAATGGTATTCCCATCGTCGAAAGAGCATGGATTAGGAGCCCTTGGTCCTAACTGGGAGGGTCCTTACCGTATCAACAAAGAGGTTTGACCTGGAACCTACAAAATCAAAGACATAGATGGAAAGGCATAGCCTCATCCTTGGAATGTGGAGCACCTGCGTAAATACTATCAATGATGTAAAACATCTTGTATAAACTACTTTGAGTTCAATAAAATGAAGCTTTTATTATATCGAGCTATAAGTTAAAATTCTCTTCGAAAGGCCAAATGTATCGGAGATATATCTACGTGAATGAAACTAACCTCAAAAAGGTCAAAACATGAATTTATTACAAGGACTTCGAAGTGGGCGAATTGTCCGACCCTATAAGAATGGAAACAAGACGAGTTTCCTAATGAAAACAAGAGAATCTGAAGTATTAAGAGTTCCTCAGTTCGTATAAAAATCGATGTGAAAACAAGTTCATAATTATTAAGATATGTGACCCTCAAACACTTGAGCAAAATTTTAGTGTTTCAGTCATTTACCAAAGACAAACATGGGTCTGATTATCAGGTTAGGTGAAGTGTAGAATAATTGAGGACCTCTGTTAGGCCTGTTATGTGAATTTAATCCTGAGCTAAGGCTTACAAAATTTGAATAAGTTTAAATATTTGTGAACTTAAGTAAGCTTATCAACGTGCTTTATACTGGGTCAGATCCCAAGTATTTAAGAGGGTCTGATTTTGTTGCATATTACTTCATCATTATTATTAAGTTGCCATGCATCTTATGTTATTGCTGAGTTATAACTGAAGCTAAATCAGAAGCTATTGTTAAAGTGAAACTGGGATGAACCCAAGTTGTCAGATACGTCGAAGTTGAGCAAAAATGACAAAAATGTAGAAGTCGAATGGAAATGAGCTAAGCTTCATTAAACAAAAAGTTACATTGCATAGGCCGAGGCCCTTAAACTTTAATAAATTCTAAAAAGAAAAAAGAAATACATTAAGAGCTTAGGGGGTCGAGGGCCACTTCCTCAGCAGTATCTTCGTCAAGCTCAATGACTTGGGTCCCCTTAGCAGGAGTTTGTAGTTCAGCCTCTTCAGCTTCATCCTCAAGGAATTCAGCCCACGGATCATAAGTATTGAGGTCCTGAGTGTGCACCTCCAGCCATTCGATCACTTTCGTGTTGGCATACTTCCTCCATTACTTCCCGAAACATTGGTACTCTTCGGTAAGATGGAAGTTAGCTAAGAAGTCCTACTTAGCATTTCTGTTGGCAAGTTTGGCATTACTCCTAACGGTCTCAACTTCTTCTATTAATCTAGCCACTTAGGAGGTCAGCTCCTCCACTTGCTTCTTTAGTTCAGCATTTTCCTTATCGGCCTTTTCGAGGGCCTCGGCTGCGAGCTTGTAATGGGCGTCAAAATTCTCTACTCACTTCATTAAAGAGGCTACTTTACTTTGAGATAAATGGACCTCCTTCTTTAAGGAGTCAACTTCTTCTAAGGCAAAAGCGAGCTTCGTAGACCCCTCGGCCTCCTCGTCTTCAATGCATCTGCTTCAGCCGTGGCATTATTTGTAACATCCTTAGCCTGGAGGCCTTGCCCATGAACTCCCTATTTTTTCTTTGGAAAGTCTTAAAGAGGGCCTCCCCCTCGACCATCATCCCAAAAGACGTCGCAGCTTGGGCCAATGTTGTGGCATCGACATCCATAGCATCATTCTTCTCCACGAAAGATTTCTATTTATCTGTCTGAACTTGTAAAACGTCATGGTAGTAGTCTAGGTTTCGGGAGGTAAAAGTGCGAGAGCTTCGACTCAAGCTTAGTGGATTAGCTAGCTAAGGCTGGTCTGCCTTGAGAACAATTAGAAGTGGTGGAGTAGCCATAGCCCTTTGGTTTCTTAAGGTACTAGTCCCTAAGGCTCTGAGGCAGTAGGCCTCTTTTGCCCACCTGAAGCCCCATGAATTGAGGTTGCATGTAGCTTCTTCCCTACAGGCACCTCGGATTGAAGAAGGAGAACGTCGTTTGAGCTGCCTACCCTCGTCGTGGACACCCTGAATTTCTTCTTTAGCTCCTCAACAATCGTTTTCTTCCCCTTTTCCTTCCTCCTGAGAGGTAACCTCCTTGTTGACCATCTCAATTTTGTCCCTCACATGTTTCCCTTCAGCAGATGAGGGCTTCATCCCTTTATGGCCAGAAATCGAAGTGGCAGCCACGATAGTTGCCATATCAGGGATAGGGAGCCCATTCTTCTCAAAATTGTCTGCAAAGTTATCAAAGTAGACAGGGTCAGCAAAAGTTTTGCAAAGGAAAATAAATGAAAATATACAAGAATAAGAGCTTCTTACCCCTCCTTACCAATAAGCCTCAGTCTTCAAAAAAATGGGTAGTCCGGACTAGGCGGTTGAAGTCACGTACATCGGATGCCTTCTTGTAAACTTCAGAGAGTGCATCCTAATCACTCTTTATAAACTCGAACCGTTCAACTGACCCTCCAAACACAAACACAAAAATTTAAGTATCAGGCCTTATGAGTTCAAGAAATCAAAAAATGAGGAAATTCACTCGCAAGGTTTGGAAAATGAGGTTGGAACTTTGACGTAGGGGACAAGGTCGTCCTCGCATTCCTACCACTTCACCCCTAGCCCAAAACTAGGTCTCATTCCATCCTTTAATGGATATAGGTAACCTAAGACGAAGGAGGAGTGTGCCCCCAAAGACATAGGGAATACCAGCCTCAAGAATCCCCATTTCCTAAGGATTGTGGCTGGTAGATGGTCTGAAGTACATGCAAAGGCATGTCTTCACCCAGGGAGGCCTCTTTCCATAGGAAATAAGAGCCCACTAGTTGGGCCCAGGTGTATGGGGCAAGTTGGGTAGGGGCTAACCCGTACAGTCTAAGAACCGCTAGGAAGGGATGGATTGGCAGGTAAAGGCCAGCCTTCAAAACGAACTCGCTAATGGCGACACAACCTTGCTTAGGAAAGCAGGCTTGCTCAACATGAAAGGGGGAAAGAAACTTGACAGTATAGAAAATCCTATATTTTTCCCTAAGATTGGCTAGGTGGGTCGGATTTATGCAAGATGAAATTTTGGCTACCCTCAGGTCATATCATCATCATCCCCTACACCGCCCATAGAAATAGTGACTCTCCGTCCAAGCTCGATGGCCCTAGCGAGGTCGGCCGTGTTAGTTATCGCAACCTCTAATTTACTAGCTATTTCATTAATGTCCACGTTATCCTCAGAAGAATGTGAAAAAGCCATTGATCCACAAAATCGGTTCAAAAGTTCACAAATAAGAAAAAGACAACAATACTTACGAGTCTCTTGAAATATAGAAGGAGAAAAAATGTTGGAATAAGTGAAAATAACAAAGAAATAAGGGAGTAAAATCAGCAAATGAAGGAACACTTAGAGAAAATTTCACGAGAACTTGAAGAATTCTCGGAGTAAAACTTGAAAAAAAATTGAAGGCTTTTTGAAGCAATGAAGTAAAAATTCATGCAAAGGTAAAATAAATTCCTTCTGAAAACCGTGCCTTTTATAGGCAAGTCCCCTCAGCCCCAGCCATTGGATCACGATCCAGATCATCTAACCTTTAATTCAAAAGCTTAGATCTGAGCCACACAACACATCTGACGCTTCATCTTCAAAGGCCTAAATATGGATGTCTGCCACTCATCCCTCTAGGACTTATAAAGCTACGTGGGAGGTAGCCATCATTGTACATTAATTGCAGCGACGATGGCGTGTATGGGAAGTTGTACCGTTTCGTTTGCTTTTTCTTGGAAACGAACCATGACATCAAATCATTGAGGTTCTATAATTAAGGACGCCTCATGTTTCTCAAAACTATTTAAAAAAATAATAAACCCTTCGTAATTAACAATTTTAAGGCTTTGTAGACTTCAGATTTTCCTAACCTTAGATACCTGAAGGACCTCGGATATATGGAGGAACCTCGGATATACAAAGGAGCTTCGGAGAACGTAGCTCTGAGGTGCCCATTCCAACAACCTCTACTAATGAGGATCAGAAGGTAAATTTCTTTTTACCAAGGTAAGCCACTTCGGGTGATGTAAGATGGGCTTCATTAATCAGATGAACCTACCCCTATGATGATTCGAAGAACTATCTCCCTCTCTTCCATTCTACTAGAAGCTCGTCATTTCAGAAATTATATAACACTTGAAGTCCATGCATTACATAAATAATCATGCATAGACTTGAGAGACTATTGGTACGCCTCGCCTCCGAGGCTCCTATAGATGTTGCCATTTGGACAGTCACTTGGACAGCCAAGCCACATTGGCAGAAAGTCAGCGGAGAAGTCAAAGCAAGGCTAAAATGGTAAAATGAACAAACGTTCGAGGTCCTTTCAATGAGGGCCGAAGCTTATGTTGAACCATACCTTACTGGGAGGCTCTAAAGTATGAAGCTGAGGTCCTTACAAGTTGTCCGAAGCTCTACTACCAAAAGTCCTTAGGTCGATGCTAACTGCGCTGAGGATTCGAAGATCCTTGGAATGACTAATGTGACGTTTGTAGTAAAGGCATGTTCGTGTGCTAGCCTACAATGTAGAACGACTGATCCCTTGTCATAATAATTGTAGGAATAGACATTGATGTGAGGTTTTAGTGTAGGAGATGTGGCCACATGGTATTGATCCAACGATCACCACGTCAGCTATGGCAGTATAAATAACACCTTCTTGTAAGAAATAACGGTTGGCATCTTTGTAATCCAAAGGGAAAATACTCATTACATTGATCATCAATTGTTCATTGCATGTTCGCTGAATACAAATCCGAATAGAAAATCGATGTGGTTTCAACATTAATCCATCCTTTTATCTGTTGAGCTCATTTTTTTAGGTCAGCAGCAACCATTCTATCAAGTCAACATGTCAAGTATAGCCCATATGCGACACATCTAGGGCTGCAAACTGTCACATTATTAAATGTACCTAAGTTTAGGACTAACTAATTGATGCCTATGACAAGGCCCCTCAGTCGCTAAAAACTCACACATTGTTTTATATGAAGATAATGCAAATTTATGCTTTCAAGCTATACTTTCATCCCTCTGTACTTCCCATATCCAAACCCCTTTTAAATTAAGTGGATTACATTTTAAGCACGTCTCACACCCAAATATATACTCGAACATAGACTAACTTGACCAACGGGGTGGTCATGGCCTCCTCGCCCACTATCGAAGATTGACTACGTGCTCTAACAATTTGTCAAAAATATGCAGGAAGAGGTTATGTGGACGTGAGATGAGTTGGGATCTGTAGACCACATCTCCCTTACAAAAAATGAGGTCAACAGTATTAGTGTGAAACACTACGTATATTTGGTGCATTTGGTAATAATTAAGAATAACTCCATTATCCATTCAAATCCGCTATTGTTTACTTAATTACCCGAGTATTTACAAGTCAGATTACAAAAAAAAATCCCTCAGAGAGCTCTGTCTTTGAAGCCCTTAAATTAAAACACCTTAAATGAAGGCAGATTTTGTGAAAACCTCGAAAGAATTGAAAGTGGCAACCAAAATACATTAACCTTACCTGGGAGACACCAAGCTAAAAGGTTTTCGCATGTGATTAATCATCTACATTAGTTTGCTAAAAGGTTTTCGCATGTGATTAATCATCTACATTAGTTTACTCTATCATTATCCATTTGGTTAAGAAATTATGAGGCAATATCAGTCAAAATGAAGAAACAATATATGAATTAGTTAAAAAGGGGGGCCACATTTACAAGTAAAATCTAGTTGTGATTCTTGTCATTTAATGTCTTTAAAAGGTGCCTCAATTAATACTCCATAGCTTTTGGTCACATCGACATTCTTACAGATCAAAGAATTACCATGGTCATCTTCCTCTTCCGGCTAACATTTGAGGCGAAAGTTTCCGAGCAAATATTTGTCTTGGATCTGGCTCGCTCTGCAACACTTGAAAAAATTTTCGCATATTTATATTGAAAATCACTCTGCTAAATATAGAAAATGTTTGATCATAAGTTTGAAAAAATCAGATTTCTAATTCTTCTTTGCATAGCGAATAACTACATGCTTTTTGAATTTGTACAGAATTTCTTTAAGGTTTGTGCATATGAAAACAAGAATTAACAGCACCATACACGAAAGAGTTAAAAAGGTGCCAAGATATTCTGAAGTTGCAGATACTAGGACAAAATGCAAGGGAAAACGATTTCTGATTACTGAATGCATCACATTCATTCGGCAGAAAAAATAATAAACTAGCAAATGACAGAAATAACAAATCTCATACCGAGCTCAGCGGGGGTAACTATTGGAATGTGGAAGCAGAATTATCCAGAAATAAAAAAAAAAAATCTTTAATTCAATAAACAAGATCGTCTAGATGTTCACGTGTATGTTATAACAAGAATTACGAATTCGAATTTTTACCTAAATTCGACTATCAATTCTAGAACTAGATCTGAATCACGAACTTTCAACTTTTTTGATCACGAACTTCCAATCTTTTAATTGCAAGAACTTGGTACTTCAAACCTCCAAATCTTCTATGGTATTCTCCAAAATCAAGACTACACTAGTGGGTGGGCATCTTCTTTTAATTAAATCAAGAAACTAATTATTGAATTGGACAATAAGAAAATATTATTTTTCTCACTTTTCTCTCTCTCCAAACTTGAACACTATGTAATTTTGTATTATGATTCTTGTAGAATTTTTATATCCATCTAATCTCTATTTATAGAGATAGAAGATGTTCCAATACATATTAAATAATTACCCCACTATCAAATAGAAGTCCTAATTAAAATACAAGAAGGAGTTTTAATTAAAGTCCAAATCCAATTAGTTTACATTTAATTGTATATGCAGTCCTAGAACTTCAATTACAATTATAATTAAGTTTATAACTTTATATTAATTACAATTAAGTACAAAACCTTATTATAATTATAATTAAATCCAAAACTATTATAATTATCGTAATTAAGTTCAATTACTTTACAAAACTACTACAAGGACCTAATCAGTCATATATTTTTCAAGCTCCAATAATTAGATCATGTCAGTCTACTCCAGTCCACCCAATCTAATTATTAGTTTTTGTTTTTCCCACTTAAGACAAAAGATTGAACTCTCGGTATATATAAGATCACAGAAGTCAATAATTCTACAAAACTTTCCTCTGACTTTCCGTATACGTATTTTATCCCCTTCTGAGATTCAATAATTAGGTATGAGCATAAAAGACCATTTTGCCCCTCTAATTATTCTTACTAACTTGAGTATCATTTTCTTCAACGGCCCTGTGAACAAATCACAGATGTCGAAATTTAGCAGTGGCTAGATACAAAACTCAGATTTATCCATTCAACAGAAAATACTTATGTAGTCACGCTACCCATTTTTTAGGCGACGATTCCCGACACGAATTCATGTTCTCTACTTTGCTCATTCTCAAGTTTCCAACTCATCGAGATATTTCGTCAATCAAATTGATTTGCATATTGATGAATCAAAGAGCTATTAAAATCATGAAAATATATACATAACCCTGTCCAGGGATTTAGATGAAATACACAGCAGTCAAGTGAAATTGAATTATTCGCATGATCATGCTATAGAATTATACTCGACATGTGGTCCATTCAATAAACTCCAAGTGTCCTAGTGTCACCTTTAACTATTTATGTGATAAGGACAAATCATAAACCCGAACAATGAATCGGACAACACTACAACCTTCTGGTACAATGCGCTGACCTTTATACATAGGTAGTGAACAAATTATTTATGATCAAAATATAAGTTGTGTCACACTATACTTATCAACGTAAGTACCCAACTTATATTATCATACGTGATCGTAGGCACGTTAATTTGCATGCTCAATAATTAAATACAATAAATGAAATAAAAAATTATTTAATATAAGAATATTGTTATTTTTATATCAGCAAAAATATACTATATGGGCACACAACACAAAAAATCTCCTACTTGCCCTAGAGTATATGTGTCATGTCTTTTAATCCCATGCCTTGCAAATTTTCATTGAAAACCTTAGCCGACAGACTTTTGGTAAATGAATCCGCGAGGTTATCCAAGTGACAATTTTACTAACAATCACATTTCCTTTACTAACTATCTCTCTCAAGATATGATATTTCCGTTCAATATGTTTACCCCTCTGACGACTTCTTGGTTCTTTAGCATTTGCCATTGCCTCACTTTTACAGTGTTAAGGGCTATGCAGATGCAAGCACCACCTCGATATCTATTAGGAAGTTTTAAGTTACACCGCTTCTTTAGCGGCTTCACAAGCTACCACATATTCAGCCTCCATGGTGGAATCAACAATACATGATTATTTGATACTTATCCAAATAATGGCCCCACCATGTACATGTGACCTGATGTAGACTTGCAAGAGTCTTTATCAGCCTGGAAGTCTAAATCTATGTAACCTACTGGAACAAGATCTGGTGATGAGTAAACTAGCATATAATTTCTTGTCCTTCGAAGGTACTTAAGGATATGCTTTACAGCCACCCAACGTTCTGGTCCAGGATTAGATTGATATTGACTCACCATACCAACATCATAATAAATGTCAGGTCTAGTACACAACATAGCATACATGAGACTACCAACTATCGATGCATAAGGTATCCTACTCATACGCTCCATCTCTTCAGGAGTCTTGGGAAACTGATCCTTAGAGAGTTGGATTTCATGTCTAAAGACATATTACCCTTCTGGAATCTTGCATAGCAAATCTAACAAGTATTTTACCAATATATTGAGCTTGAGATAAAGCTATCTACCTGTTCTTTTGATCTTTTAAGATCTGAATACCTAAAACATAGCTTACTTCATCTAAGTCTTTGATAGGAAACGGTTGGGCCAACCACGCTTTCGTAGATGATAATGCTCCCACATCATTTCCAATGAGTAGAATATCATCCACATAAAAGTACTAGAAAAATTAAAATTTTGTTATGGATCTTCTTATAGACACAAGGTTCATCAAAGTTCTAATCAAAACCATATGTCGAATCTTCTATTCTAAGATCTTGATACCTGCTTCAACCTATAAATGGACTTTGCTTTCATGACCACGTTCTATAAATCCATCCGGTTGTATCATATAGATACATTCCTTAGGATAGCCATTTAAAAATGGCATCTTGACATCCATTTGCCACACTTTATAATCAAAATGAGCTGCAATAGATAAGAGAATTCGAATAGACTTAAGTATAGTCACATGCGAGAAGGGCTCCTCGTAATCGGCGTCTACTTGTTGGGTAAAACCCTTATCCACTAGCCTTGCTTTGAATGTTTTCACTTTCACGTCTATTCCTCTTTTTCTCTTATAGAGCCACTTGCACCTAATAGGTTTCATCATTTCTGGTATATCTACAGGTTCCTAGATCTCATTAGAATACATAGATTCCATTTCAGTATTCATAGCTTGATGCCATAAATATGCGTCCACATCATTCATAGCCTCCTTATATAAAGTCATATCATCAACTTATTTTATGGAGATTGCCTGCTTTGACTCTCTAACTAACAATTATCTAGAAGGTGGTTTGATGACCCTCTGATTTTGTCAAAGGGACAGTGGATCCCAGACGTGACATCATTTGGAATTGTAACATTTGTATCAATGTTGGTACCACCACTAGGTGTTACAATTACCTCCTCAATTCCTTTAACATTTATTTGATCTATGGTATTAGCTAATGACTCACTTTCCCACTCAAATAACATTGTTTAGGTATTTTTGACACCAAATGTTGTCTGTCACAAGGTTGTATTTCAGGAATTGAAGAGATGGAATTACTCCCACTCATTTCTTCCAACACGACCTTACTTTTGGACTGACGTTCATTAATATACTTATCCTCCAAGAAGTTTGCATTTGTGCTAACAAAGACCTTCCTATCTAGAAGACTATAAAAATAATATCCCATGATACCTTTAGGGTATCCCACAAACAGGCATGTCTCTGATCTAGACTCTAACTTTTCTATATTTCCTTTCAGCACATGAGGCAGACAATCCCCAAATTCGAATGTAACATAAGCTGGACTTGTGCCCATTCCACAATTCTAGGAGAGTCTTAGGAATAGACTAAGAAAGAACTAAGTTAAGAACATATGCCGCTGTTTCCAGTGCATATCCCCAAAATGAGATAGATAGAGTTGTGAAACTCATCATTAACCTAACCATGTCTAACTGAGTTTCACAACTCAACTGAGAAACAAGACCATTTTCTATCAAGTAGTTCCTGAATTTTTCCAAGAAATATTTGCCACATCGATCTAATCGAATTGTCTTAATACTCTTACCCAAATGTTCTCCACCTCAATCTAAACTCTTTGAATTTTTCAAAAACATCTGACTTTCGAACCATTAGGTAGATGTATCCGAATCTAGAGTAATCATCGGTAAAAGTGTACATTCATGGGTCCACACACGTCAGAATAAACTAGGTCTAATACTTCTTTGGCTTTATGTCCTTTTGCTAGAAAGGATCTCTTGGTCATTTTACCTTCCAAACATGAATCACAATCTGGCAATGGTTCGATCTTTAATGTGTTATCTTTGTATCCTATTAAGGTTAATATGTCCAAGTCTAAGATGTCACAGATATGTATCACTAGTATGGTAAGACATTTGTTTATGGTTTGCAAAAGTAACATTTATTTCATTTGTGGCACAATCTATAATATGTAAAGACAAAAGTCAAAAATCCAAAGCAAATAGGAGTTTTATTCTTTAAAATATAAAGCACAATATGCGCAGAATTTACAAAATA
>CAIGRL010166194.1:0-14536 GCA_903798325.1 Fraxinus xanthoxyloides | reverse complement strand
ATTTGGATTCTATGTTTTTATTGGTTTTGAGACTCATGTTTCAATTTTGGATTAAGTACATGTTTTGCTGAGCTCTAATCTAGATTTTCAATTTTTCATATACTCTGCTTGTATATTCTCTATATCTCATTTTTAATTCCTTATTAATGGCCAGTGTTGTAAAATGTGATCAAGTTACTGCTGGGCGTTACTCATCCTATGTCTTAATTTTTGGTCGCCTTGAAAGGCAGCCAAAACCGAATTTTCTTTTTCCTTCACGAACTTGGGACTTACGTTGCAACCAAAGAGCATTAGTTTTGATGCTAGTCAAACAGCTTAAATGGGATAAGTTCGGGATCAAATTGCTACTACTCTAGACGTCATACATAATTCCGTGGATTTATTTACACTTATACTTCTAATCATATAGATTGAACAATTTTGCCTAATTTTACGCCGCTTCTCTACGGCCGATTGTTCCGCACAAAGCAGCACCGCCGAGAAAGAACTATCGTCTACTTCCGAACTAGAAGGTCCTCCAACGTTCAAAATCCAGCAGGACAAAGACAGATTAATTACGCCTCGCTCGCTGGACTTCAATGCATGGTACTTAGACATCATTGCGAATGCCGAGCTTGCTGATTACGGTCCGGTTCGGGCCNACTTGGGACTTACGTTGCAACCAAAGAGCATTAGTTTTGATGCTAGTCAAACAGCTTAAATGGGATAAGTTCGGGATCAAATTGCTACTACTCTAGACGTCATACATAATTCGGTGGATTTATTTACACTTATACTTCTAATCATATAGATTGAACAATTTTGCCTAATTTTACGCCGCTTCTCTACGGCCGATTGTTCCGCACCAAGCAGCACCACCGAGAAAGAACTATCCTCTACTTCCGAACTAGAAGGTCCTCCAACGTTCAAAATCCAGCAGGACAAAGACAGATTAATTACGCCTCGCTCGCTGGACTTCAATGCATGGTACTTAGACATCATTGCGAATGCCGAGCTTGCTGATTACGGTCCGGTTCGGGCCACCATGGTTATTCGCCCCTACGGTTATGCCATTTGGGAATCTATTCAGGTTGTTGAATTCTCAATTTTTAGTTTAATATTGGTTTTTTTTTGTTCCAGTTTTGACGAGTTTGATGTTCTTGGTCAGTTGGTTGTATTGATTCGTTGATGGCACACGAATATTTGAATGTGAAGTTTAAAGAAACTGGTCATAGTAATATGTATTTCCCACAGGTGAGAGCATGCATACCTTTACAAAAATATATAGTTTAATTTTTGTCCATTGAGATTAAAGTGTTTTGAATGGTATGTGGAGAAATCATGTTAAGATGGTTTAGCTGTGAGTGATGAGGGATTTTGTATAATGATTCAATAATTTTTTGAAATTATTTTGCTGAATATAACAGAAATGAAATTGATTGGGCGGGTATGGAGTCCTGCTGTGAGTTTTTTCCTCCCTTTATTTGATAGAGGTGATCTTTCTTTAGTTCAGAGCTTTGGTTATATGGAGTTTTACTAAATAAACTAACGAGAAATTTGAAATTGATTATACCGACAAGGTTGATAACTTCTCCATTTACAAAGTGTTCTGCGTACTAAGTTTATTATTAGACTCTCAAAACCTGCATAGATGGGACAGTGGACTATTTCAATGTTGAATAGCAGAACTTAATTTAAATATATGGATCTGCTTCTATTAAGTAGTCACTAATGACAGTTTTTGTGGATTGGTATTTAACTAATAATTATAATCTGCATATGGCTGCAGTTGATACCATATTCATTTATTGAGAAAGAAGCTAGCCATGTCGAGGGCTTTAGTCCAGAATTAGCGCTTGTAACAATTGGAGGTGGAAAGGAGCTTGAAGAAAAGCTTGTGGTAACTACTTATCAGTTTTTCTATTTATTTTGTTACCATGCTTTTTCTGTATGTTGGTCAAATTCCGGAATCCGACCTGAGTTTCCATTTTGATTGTTGCACTTCTTAAGGTTCTGGCAGGTTAGGCCTAGAAGTGAAACAATCGTGAATCACATGTTTACTCAGTGGATTCATAGCTACCGTGATCTCCCACTTATGATCAACCAGGTGTCGCTTCATCACATCACCTCTTGTTTTCTCCACTTGGGGGGATATTGCCTGCTGATGTTTGCTGTTGTCACTTAATGTGTTTCAGTGGGCAAATGTCACAAGATGGGAAATGCGAACAAAACCATTTGTGAGGATGATTGATGTGTACACAAAATTTGCTTATGAGCAAGCTGCAGTACCTGTTATTGCAGGTCGTAAGTCGAAAGTAGAGACGTTCGCAGGTGCTTCCAAAACGTATACAATTGAAGCAATGATGGGTGATCGGAAGGCTTTGCAGGCTGGAACAAGCCACAACCTTGGGCAGAATTTTTCTCGTGCATTTGGAACCCAGGTTGATGACAGATCCTATTAATAAATTCGGTGTCTTGCCCCCATTAACTTACAACCTTAACCCATTTGTGTGCTTTTCTTCTTTCTTATTTGTATTTAACATGTTGCATTTACTAGTATATCCTTAAACTTGGGACTTAAAGAATGCCTCTCTAAAGTAAATTCCTGCTTCTTATATTGAAGCTTTTTCTTCTATTAATCACACGTAATGTGGATGTACTGCGTGTGGTTCATATCATTTCTTTACATCTTTACAGTGGATCATTTAATAATAATATTTGATGAGGATATGATATGCTTGTTTTTTGCTTTATCTGTTATAAAGATCCAAGGGATGGGTTATATTTGATCCTTGCAGTCCTGAAATCTGGCAAGCATTTGCAAATTATTATGCATCCAGGGAAAAAATTCTAAAACCGTGTATGATATTAACAAAGATTTATAAGCTTCCTCATTTTGATCTTTGAACCTTCTATCATCTAATATAGCCTATTTTCATTCTTTCTTTAGTGATTTATCATGGATGTTGTTTTCTTGATTTTACGTATGTAACAAGTTAATTATTGTCGAACTATAATAAGCAGCATGACTGTACAGTTCACAGATGAAAATGGACAAAGGGAACACATATGGCAGACATCATGGGCAATAAGCACCAGATTTGTCGGTGGTATCATAATGACCCACGGGGATGATACTGGCCTAATGCTTCCTCCAAAGCTGGCAGCCGTGCAGGTATTTGAAGTTTTTCTCAGATTGCTCGTGATGAAATGTGTTGTTAATACTGTTGGATAGCTTTTAGCTCGCTTCATAGTTCTGTGTATTATTTTCTCAATCATATGAAAAGTTAGAAAACAGTTTTGCTGCTAATGATGTGCTGGATGTTAAAAATTACCATGGTTGAACTTTTGGTTTATATGGAATAACGACAATGTTGTCACTCATCATTATTGTATACATGTAACTTGAATGGTAGGAAATTTTTTATGCCAAAAATCATGAGAACAATGAAAGATATGGATCAGATGTATCCATGAGATTTCTGGGAGAGTTTGATATTATCTTCAAAAGAATTATGTTGTGGTTGGAAAATCTTCAAATTTAAGACTCGATTATTGAAAACGCCTCTTTCATATCTTGATTTGTGCTATTAGTATGTGTAGCCCAATAAGTGATATTTCGTGTAGATACTGATAGAGAAAATTAATGAAGTCTAACTACAGAGTGCTTCCAGGTCATTATTGTTCCAATATGGAAGAAGGCAGATGAGAGGATAGGAGTACTTAACGCTGCCTCATCTGTGAAAGAAATTCTGCAAGCTGCAGGGATCAAGGTTAAGATTGATGACTCTGAGCAAAGAACACCTGGATGGAAATTCAACTTTTGGGAAATGAAGGTACTTATCTTCCCATCCAGTTCATATTGTGCTATTCTCTTTCTCTGTGCCACCTCATATTGCCCCCACCCCTCTCCCCTAAAAAAAGGGGATCCCTAAATTAGGGCTTTAGCCTTTTAGTTTTGCATTAGACTTTGGGTCTGATTACATGCAACGGTTCACCAATTTTTTGTAGAACTTTTGCGCTGCTTGTACGTAATCCACTCGCATATAAGCATTTTGTTTGTGTGTACAACGTGAGAATAGTGGCTTGTCAATGACAGTGATCACAAGCTAACAGCAATAGATATACCCTGTTATTCTGCAGCTGTCTCATTATATCCTTTTAAGTATCGTAATACCAGGAATGAAACTGTCATAATATTGATATGCTTTCTTGTAGGGTGTTCCTCTTAGGATTGAGATTGGACCTCACGACGTTTCTAGTGGCAGCGTGGTTGTTTCTAGAAGAGATATTCCTGGGAAACAAGGGAAGGTTTTTGGTATATCAATGGAATCATCATCTTTGGTACCTTATGTTAAGGATAAGTTGGATGAGATCCAGTCTGTGCTTCTGGGAACGGCAATGTCATTTCGAGATAGGTAAATTCTTCTCTGAAGCTGCTGTGTTAAAAGTTAAAGAAATATTATATATGCTGCTGCTCACGTGAAATCCTTTAATAAATCTTGATTTCTGGAATATGATAAATTCGAATGATATTCTATTAATAGATTTAAAACTAGGAAAACCTTGTAACTGGGGAACAAATTTCTCATATTTTGAGTTATATTAATGTGAATGAACAAGGTGCTAAATAATTCTGAAGCGAAAGTTATTACTCTTTTGTTGGATGTGAATTCAACTCTATTCTGGAAAATGCGCCAAGTTCTTCAATATTTTGAAAATGACTTGGCTATGCAGTTACTATTCTAAGTCCCAACCAGATTTTTTGTCATTCCCTTTTTATTATAAGTTTTGTCCTTCTTTTTCATATTTTTCCTTTTTGAGTGCGTGCTCGCTTGTGGTTTGGTACCTCCCCAACCCCAGATTTTGGTTGTTTCAGGGGAAGAAATGGGCTGATCACAGTAAAATGCTCCATGTACTGTGTTTAGGTTAGGATGCTAGTGACGTGATCATTTGTGTATTCTGACTCTGAGTTGTTATTCTCTAGTAACATTGTGGATGTGCATTCTTATCCCGAGCTTAAAGAGGCAATAGCTCAAGGCAAATGGGCAAGGGGACCCTGGTTAGCCATTTTTCCTTTCTATTGAAGTTTCTTTCTGTTTTGGAACATTTTGCCATGTTCTTGTAAATCTAACACGTGCCTGATTCACCTGTGCAGTGACATTGAAGAACTGAAGGTCAAAGAAGAAACCGGGGCAACCATTAGGTGTTTCCCTTTTGAACAGCCACAGGGGACGAAAAAGTGCTTGATGACTGGTAATCCAGCAGCAGAAGTAGCAATTTTTGCCAAATCTTACTAGTATCGTGATAAGAATGGCACGTTTGTATTGCGATACTCTTACCATCCCCTTTTCTATCCCTTTTCCCCCTTACTAAGCCGATTTTACATTTTTAAAGTTATGTTTACTCATTATTCATTTAAGTTAATTTTGAGAATAATTATACGATCTATTAGGTTGTACATTAAGTAAATTTACAGTTACTGTACATTGCAGCTTGATGAACTGTTGTATTGATTAGAAGAAATGCTACTGTGTTGGGCCCTCGAGGCGTATGGATGTTGACACCATAATTATTTACCATCTATGATCGAACACTGTATATTTATTTACTTTCTATGATGGAACATCTAATAGGACAGTGATCAAAAGATTATGCTCATGTTTGGTGCATATTAAAATTTTTATTCTCATTCTTTTACTCATTTTCAACCCCACATTCTTCAATAAAATAATATTTTTCATCACATCAATAGTTTTTTTATTTTTTTTTTCAACCACACATTCTCCATCAATTTTCAAAATACATTCTTCCAATATAATGTGACTCAAACACACTCTATATAAGAATCTGGAGTAGGTCGGAAGAGAATTTGGCACGTTGATTGGACAAGATTTGTTTAAAAATTCGTTTAAGACACTATTGAAATAAAAATAAGTTGAACTATTATCTAGGTTGTAAAAGTGACATATTTGGGCCCCAAGTATTCCCTTATAAATGATATAAATATTTGATTCGAAGACATTTTATGCTAATTGTTTCAAACCGAAATTAATTAGTTATATAACCAGTATAAGAAGCTGCCAAACTGCAGAATTTTCCACAATCGATAGGGAGGCGAAGAAAGAGCCTTGTCTCCTATTTACCAGTTAAAGCTGAAGGATTCGTAATGCAGGTGTTTTGCGAAGCCAGACGAACATATTTTAGCTACTTCTTGACTCATCTTCTTTGGACCACTAACTAGAACTCCAACATTCGATTCTTTACGTTCCATTAGTATGTCTGCACAAATGACAGGAGGCGTTAGCTCGTGAAATTTGTCGGGTATATTGTATGAACGAAGACTTTAGCTTCTTTTTATATCGAAGCAGATTAAAAAAACACTTACTTTTAAGGTTTGGCCTTTCTCCATGGTGTACTGTGGTAACTCGAGAGAAATAATAATGTGGAAGGCCTTCTAACTCTCTATCAATGTCGGAAGACCACAACTCAGGTCTTGGAGATCCTGTTGGTATTGAAGCGTCTGCATGTTGGATCTGTCTCGACTCTTTAGAATTTCGTTTCTTGTTCCAGAAGAAAGCTAGAGTTGCAATTATTACCATGGACATACATAAAAGTGACATATTGATCATTGATTTTGCATAGTATGGATATATCATATTGGTGCTATGATCAATGGGGTATATGTAGTACTGAGTAAGAATGCCAATCAGAATAAGAAAAATGACAAAGGTAGATGCAATTATAACTCCGAGCCAAAGCCAGGTGTTCGGGCCTAAAACAGCAGATACTGGTCTGTCTAAAGTGCTTGGCTTGAACCATATGCTCCGGTCAAGCTTCTGGCTGTCTGGTGAAGGACCCTTCTCCCGAGTTACGTAGGCTTGGATTTGTAATTGCAGTCGAGAAATGTCGTAACTTGTGCCTGAAACCGGAAGGAGAAACTCTAGCATTGCGAGATCTTCAGATTTCTTGAATGCAGAGACGAGGAGTATTCTTGGGGTTTTACAACTTGTGTTTGCTATGAAAATAAGTTCCCGAATGATGGATATGAACGGTGTGATGCCACTCCCACCACTTATCATCACCAGCTCATCGTGCCTGCAAGAGAGTTTTCGTTGAGTTATATTATGCGGTTGATATAGAAAACACGATGATAATTTGGTTCTCTGGTAACCTTAAATAGGAGGTTGATGAAGGTCCATAAGGTCCTTCGATGGAGACTTCAAGTCGATCCATTGGAGTCGAAGATGCAAGCTTTTTATACAGATTCTGAGACCAGTTTCCTTCACTTTTGACGACAATGCTGATCTTATCAGGATCAATGTTAGAATTCGATGTAACTGTAAATGGATGCCATTGAATCTGGGATATGCTCTTCACATTTATGAACATAATGCTTCCTGGATTGTACCTTAATCCTGGCAGTAAAAGTAATACAAAAATGAGCAAAATATAAGTTCTTAAATAGGCGGAGTTAGTTTTATTTTTACCTGGATCTTTGGAGAAGTTCAATTCGACAGCCTGGCAAGGTAAAACACGAGTATAGACTAAACGAATACGTCGCTGGGATTGTAAGAATCTTAGGTATCGATCAATTAGGAAGATATAAAACCCGGGAAGTGAAATGCAAGAATATGAAAATCCCACATGTAGAACAAAGAACACGACGAAGACAATGTACAAATGATGAGTGTAGTAGAAGAGCTCGAAAAATTTCCTCCTAATGCGCGGGAAGGTCGTGATCCATATAACTAAGCCAGAGAGCAAAGCTACTTCTCCAGCCACATTTGACACTCCAAATTTGTTCCACGCCCACATCTTCATGTTCACGAAATGAGTACTTGAGTCGGTAACTTTATCGTGTAAATTATAATCAAGTTAAAAGTAAAATGTGAAGTACCTCCGAGGTCTGATTTGTACAAGCCCAGAAGATTATATAACATAAACCATGTGAAGCAAAGAATGTCATAACTATATGCCCAAGCCAAATGTGATACTTAATGGTTGATTCTGAAGAAAGGCCTATTACACGTAAAATCGACGACCCTCGAGTCACCGGGAAGAAGAGGAAGGCAAGAGATATGTTCCCAACAAGGCCTAGCAATAGGGCTGCACTTTCTAACTTAGCTTCCCATCTGTACTAAGAAACAAAAAGAAGTTAAAATCTTATCTATTATATTGTCCCATACAATATAATCTTACGTATCAAAGCGACTTACACAAACTCTCCCATATTTACTGCAGATCGTCTGGTAATATTCTTAAACATGCCGTGTACATAGGCTGAAAATGACCAAACCAAGAGTGCCAAGAACATAGCTAAGAAGGATAACTCTATCCAAGAGACTATGCCTAGAGGGCCTTTCACGAGTGCAGGTCGTCTCCACGAGGCGAAACTAGACTCTTTAGGGGTTCTGACAAACAAAAGTAGACGAATAAAATCAATGAACTACGTATAACAAGATCATATCATAAGGGAAAATTTCACGTACTCGTCTTTGCTATGATCTATGTACTTCTCTAGATGAAGATACAGACATCCCAATGAAGCAACCAGTAGTACTGGAAAACTATATATAAGAATATTCACACCTGTGAATATAATCAAACACGAATATTAATTTGAAACTTGATAAATCCTACCTTTCTAGGTGACTAAGTTTCATTTAGAGAAAAACATTAATTGGAACAAATTGAGAAAATCGAACCTTGTTGTCCAAAGTACGTCGAGTCGGTTTTAGCATGTATATCAGGCAACCATTGTAGCCAAAATATATTTGTAGGCATCATAATCCATATCATAGCGTATCCAAGAAATATAAGCAAAATAAACAGCTTAATTGCAAGTTGAAAATTGCTCATTTTTACAAGAAAAATCCCTTTCATTTAAGTACATTCAGTTTTTGAAGGGAGTATGTCCCAAGGAAGCCTTAAATAGCTTATAATTAGACAGAAGAATAATACAAAAAGTTAAAAACACATCTTAAAGTAAAGGACTAATGTTTTAACTTCAAGGAGCAGTGTGTTTAGACTTGTAATCTGCTTATACGAAAATCCATGGTTTGCGTAGAACGGTCCAAGAAAGCCTTAAATAGCTTATAATTAGATAGAAGAATAATCCAAAAGTTAATACAGAACTAGAAATAAAGGACTAGTGTTTTAACTTGTAGCTACAGTGTGTTTACACTTATAATCTACTTGCTAGCCAAATTAAGAGTTAATTATCTTGTAATTTAATTTCTGCAGTTGACCTTTTGGGATAATAAGATACTAATTCAACCTTCAAAGAAGCAAATTATTTATAAACAATGTCTGTTTATTTTATTCCTGCCCCAAGGACTCTTTTTGTCCTTGTAAAGTTATAATCTATTGGTATGATTTTGACTGTTTTATTGTTTGTTTGGTTATAATAAAAGAGACACCACATTGTGAAATCATGTCGATGCACTCAGATATTTCACAAGTCGAGTTCGAACCGATTAAAATTTAAATTTTTTTCAAGCTGGACCCCCGAAAAGTGGTGCTAGAAATGAGTATAAGATTTGTACTACAAGGTTTGAAATGAATAAATCATGGCAAAAAATCTGATTTAAGTGAAAATATCAGTATGCAGCTGGTTTGTGTACAATTACAACATAAGAGTACAAAGATTCAAGAAAAGCCCCCATTTTAAGCAATTCAAAAGTTACATGAATTTCAGAACAGCTTGTCCAAAGGCAATGCCAAGAAAAGTTGCAATTGCTATGCCAAAAATACCGGCAAGAATTCCAGGGACGACTAAAGAACTCCAACCTTTGGCAGTGGCCATTCCACAGGCTGTTGTTGGGCCTCCTACATTTGCATTCGATGCTATAAGCAATAGCTTTAGGTCGAACCTGAACAATTTTCCAAATCCAAGGATTATGGCAAGATGAACAGCAATCTGGACTAGAGCAAACAATAAAATACTGGGTGCTGTAGTTATGACATTCCTAATGCTCCCACTTGCACCCACAACCGTGAAAAATACCTGATACACGATACAATTATTAAAATGCATAAAAAGTAAATGAATACTCTTACTTTCAACTAAAAAATAAAAAATAAATTATCCAGAAAATCTCTTACCTTACTATCAAAATAACTTACTTATTTTCGACTTTGATCAATGGAGAAATTATTTATGTTAAAACTTGCTCATTAAGCACAAAACGAGTAAAACTTGTATATCAGGTTAAAAAATGTGGGTCTTAAATAAAACTCAAAGATAGTTCCAGCCAAGTACAAACAGCAATTTTAGCAATTTCACCTTGGTCGCTAAACTTAAAATTTGTTTATAATTAGGTAACTGAAATTCAAAATCTGTTACAATTAGATCGTTCTATGTCCATTACCTTGACTAACACAGATGATAAGTAGGACTGCTAAAAGACATACCTGCATCAATATCATTGCCATAGCCTCACCAGAAGGGGCAAGGTAAGCAAATTGATTAGGAAATACAGTTGCTAAAATAACAACAATAGCCGTAATGGCCGGAAGACCACCTCCTTGAATGCCAAAATACTTTGTTAGAAAACTACCACTCTTGCAAATAACAAAGGATGCAGCAAGGGCCGTTGCAGTCTGCAGTACAGGAAGCTTATTTCCAGGTTCTGATTCCTCAGTAAGTTCAACACCTACCAAGGAATAATGTATCATTAAGCCGTTAAAGAAGAATTTGTGGCGAGGTTGAGAAAAAATGAACTTGTATAAATAAATCTAGATGTGCAGAATGAGGCTTTGTTGTATTCAATACCACATACCAGAAGTTGAAGTTGAAGACTCGGCTGGTATTTTAGATGCCAATGCAAACAACGTGGTGAAATATACTGCACAAATAACATTATCTGCAGCTAGTCCAGCAGCTAAAGCCGAAGGAGAGACTTGGAGTGCTTCAGAAATTGCAACATAGTTTACGGCTACATGGCAGGAAAAATATATATCAGCAAAAAGTGAAAAGGGCATAAAACTGCTATAAAAAGCTCCTAAAAACATGTTGATGAGCTAACATTGTGCCGAAAATTTGACGAGACAGCAACTTAAGCAGAAAATTTCTTCTACCGGTCATTGAAGCTACCTCTAAGGGAGTAAAGATTAATTATAATCCTATAAAACAGTTAGGTTGCCGGTAAATCTTTGGGCAGGTTACTCTCGAAATCAAACATCATGGAACTCACCACAGAATGCTGCTCTCAGTTGTGAGTTGAAAACTAGTACAAGTGTAATAGAAAAATACTTTTTATCTTCTTCACATACGAAAATGATTCAAATTTGGACAACATAATCAATTGGAGAGAATAAAAGGAGAGAATAATTACCTCCACCAATATGCCTTCCCATTAGAGCAGCAGCAATTTTCCAACCATCTTGACCAAGTGATCGCATTGGCACTATCAGGAAAGCCACAGCAGTACCAATCGTTGTTGCAACTGGAAAAAATGAGGAAAGATCGGATGCCAACAGTAAATTCCAGCATTCATAATGGAACGATCATAATTAATAAAAAGATAGAATTGTCAAATCATCTCATCTAAGAGTTTAAACTGTTGTATTCAAATTTCCCTCACATGTAGGACATAATCCTGAAAAATGTACAACAAGGACCTTTAAATGCGATTCAAACTGAGGATCTATCTGAGCTGATACCATGTTTAAGTCATGTCTAAAGCTTAAACATTTAGAGGGGAGACATCATCGAGTCATCGACTGGTGAATACTCAATGAAATTGAAACTTAAGGTGGCATCAAAATTTACCTGATCCAAGCAAGAAGGCCAGGAGTAATGTGCCGGTGGACCTAATTACTCGTCGCATATCTGCTCTATACAACAGCAATGGAACAGCAAGTGGCAGCAGGAAATTCAGTACAACATTATAAGCTGGTGCTTCACTCGCAATAATTCCCAGATTACTAGCAGCCAAACCCACTAAAGTACTCACCAATGCACCACTCAATGCACTCCCAATCTTGGTTTTTTCTGACCTTCAATCGATCAACAAGCAACAAAAAGGTAAATTTGATAAGGACCCACATTTTGTTTTTCTTTAATTACCATGAAAACTAGCATTTACCAGATGCCGAAAGCTCCAGTGGCGAAAAGAGCAGTCCAGGTGCCCCAATGATCTTGTGAAGAAATGATTGGGAAATTCAACTGAGAATTAACAATTACACTAGGAGAGGCTTTCTTGGGCTTATTAAAAGGTGAAAGTAAGACTTTTTGTTTATGCTTGGATGACGTCAATCGTGAGGAATCTTGAAATAATAGAATGTTTTTCCCGGAAGTCACAAATGGCCGGCGAACCGGCGGTTGAGGGTAGTGAGTTGGTAGTGCAGAAAGAAGTTTTGACGTCATTTTCCGGCGAATCGCCGCCGGCGAAATACGTAGAAATATCGATATTTGGAGAAGAGGAGGAAAGATTCTTTTTGTTCAACTCATAGTCAGATCCGATGCATTCATTGCACGTGGGGTATAGTTGTTGGTGATCATTATTCCTGAGCAAAGTTCGATAAAGGTCGCAAACTCCCTCGTCTTTGCCTATATTACGGGATTCTTTCTTTCTATTTTGACGGGAAATTCCCTAGATCTAGATGGCATTTACGGTGTAGAATATATCCTATTTTCGTACATTTTCTCAATAAAATTTCATGAAAACTGATATACTCATAGTTTTTAGATTCGACACGGACATCGATCCAGACAAGGTATTGAGTCTTGAGTTACTGATCGAACCAGTAGGTCAATGGTCAGACCGATGAGTCATAACATAAAAATTAAAGTATATAAATTTTTTTAGGCAAAATTACGTATTTTTTAAAAATTATTTTTCACTAAATATGTAGGTTTATAAAATAAAGTTAAATGTTTGACCAATTTTTTTATAAAAATACTTTTAGAAAACATATAATGATAAATTGGATACATATTACATCTTGCATATAATAAACATTGATGTACTCTACAGCTCTAATGGTGAGTAGGTAATTATTTTACTTAGAGGTCCAAAGTTCAATTCCTTGGATCCCCAATATTTTAAAATGCAATTTTGAAAATTGGTCAAAATGAGCTTGTAAAAAAATCGGTCAAAATGAGCATGCAATACGATCCCAAAAAAAGCCCACAATCAACAAATTCTTCGACAAAATTATTTTCTCGATCGGGCAAGCTAAATCCTTCGATGAAATCATTCCCAAAAAAGCCCCAAAATTGATGCTAAATTAATTATATGCAAATAAGGCCTTAAATTATCCATCGCCATGGAGTTCAAATCTGAATTACTCTGTGATGTCGTTTCGAGCACTCTTTCAAGTTCACCTAAATGGTCGTCGAATGAAAGAGAAGAATGGGCGAATATCGCGTAGGCCTTGAGCGACCAGGTGGAGAAGGCCGTAATGAAACGCCGTCAGCTCAAAGGGATTGTCGAAGTGATTGGGGTGGGGACGTCAAAAGCGGATGGGCAGAGATGAAAATCTTGTGCACAAATATGGAAGAGATGGTGGGGTTATATTTGGAGCTCCTACACTCCATAGCTTGCCCTGATATTTTGGGGGCTATATTAAACTTAAAATATGGGGCCCTTTAAATATTAGCTCCTATTTTATAAATATTAAAATCAAAATTTTAATATATTTTAATATAAGTTGATAGAATGTGTATTTGAAAAGTTTTAGGTCCTTTAAAATGTGTAGTTAAAATTAATTATTGCTTTTAATTTAGAATACAATTAAACATAATTAGGAAAATTGGAAGACAAAATACAATATTTAAACACCAATACAAACATAAAAAATAAAAAATAAAAAAAATAAGTTGATCCGGAAAATCCCAAATCAGACTACATAACACATAGAGAAGTATTAATCAATATAATGACAGAAAACTTTGAAAATAAAAAAAGAACAAATAAAATGAAATGCAAAAACCTAGAGAGATAAATGAATACTAGTGTCTTTAGATGCCTTCTTGAATAAGTGTATGACCCACCATGAGAGCATTAAAAAAGAGTAATAGCTGTAAATTTTGAAAAGAGAAAAGTGGCTTTTGTTCCTTGTTAAGAAAAAAATGACGATTAGAAAGATAAAATGGTTGAATTAATTATATATAGAGAAAAAAACGGTTGTCATATATTTATGTGACGCAACAAGGTTTATGTCATTTACATGATTTTATTTAGAGATGTTTGTATTTTCAAATTTTATTAGTTTATGGCGTGTTTGTGTCTGATAATTTTAATTTAAAAATTTTGTAATTATAATCTTCGTTTTTCTTCAAATCAATTAACTTTACATAATTTGGAGCCCTCATCGGAGCGGGGTCCTAGGTGATCATTTATCCGGCCTATAGTCAGGGCAGGCATGCTACACTACATTGTTGCACATGTACTGAATTATGTAATGACCGTTGATGCAACGGCACAAAGTCCTTGTGAGATGGATTAGTATGGTCAACGCATTTCGATCGCCATGGCTGCTGCCTAGTTCATTAACCAAGTGAATTTTAGGCGGTGTAACAATGGTGGCTCGAAAATATGGTGCAAGG
>CAIGRL010166185.1:0-12196 GCA_903798325.1 Fraxinus xanthoxyloides | reverse complement strand
AGGCTGTTATATGAAAATTCCTACTCAGTACTTTTCTTAATTGAAATATCTTTTTCTTATTAATATATATATATATATAAATAAAGTCGTCCAAGATTTACAGGTTGGGTCATGGGTAACATCAATTAAATTAAATTACTTCAAATGACTCAAATAGGTTGTAGGATTGGTTTGAGTTATTGTGGTGTCGATACTTCACTTCACTCATCTGTCTAGACCTATGATATATAATCCAAAAAACAGTTTAATATCATTGCCCGAAATTTATTAGGTATCAAGAAACCCAACACACTTTAATTAGAACTTTCAATTATATTCAACAAAAAATTCAAGCCGCATCCAAATTCTAACGAGTTCAACTACTGCCAAGTAGAAGCTAGTATGATGAGCTCATGAGGACAAAGCAAAAGCTTATGGGTTTAGTCATTGGCCAAGTACTCATCCAAAGCTACTAATTATTATAGCATGATTTCAAAAAAAAAAAAAATGACAGGTTGGTGTGATAGAGTATGACACAACTGGTGTGATAGAGTATGAAGTTGTGTCAGAGGCATTACTGTTTTAGCGCCGTTTAATAAATTGGAACTTGACAATGGTAAATGGGTCCTCATTCGTCTCTCCAAGTCCAATCCGATTCTACGAAAAAATATCGCTTCAAGAAAAAGAAGAGATAATTTATCTTCTATACCTAAAGTTTTGTAACAAGTCATTTTAGGTTATTTAAAAAGTTATTTCTCTCACCCCTTCGGGGATGACGAATTGGTGAAGCAGGTGAATGTAGAGACTGAAGGTCACAAGTTCGAATTCTCTGCCAACACTTTCTCAGTCGATCCCATTGCACCGACTTGCTCAGTGCGGTTTATCTTTCATGTGTGGTTGGTGGACTACTGTACATGGAGCGAGATTTATCCAATGCGTACTTTCGGGTTACGGATGCGGGTTCCTACGTCAATTAAAAAAAGTTATTTCTTATACAAGTAAATAATATCACGTGATTTGTACCTCTAATGCAATTTTTGACTCCTAGTTATTGGGAAAGCAAGGAAGGACAAGTGGCCATCAGTGCTTGGTGATCTTGATGGCGGGATGACCTAGCCGACTATGCCACAACACAAGAAAGAAAACAATCAAAACATTAGTCGCAGGAGAGAATGTCCGAGATGGACGGAGAGTGGAGGAGCAGAGTCATTCGTAGATGCTATTAGTGGTTTGATTCAGAGTGGAGGCTTCCCCAAATGAAAATCCTTCACAAGTAAGAATGGAGGAAAAGCTTGGAATAACAAATTGAGAGATTGAAATTATTTTCTTTTTAATTGTAGGTACACAAAGGATATTAGACAGAGCAAATGATAAGGAAATAGGGATTGAACAAGTGTGAGAGATGGACAAACCTAAACCATGTCCCAGGGTAATTCATTAGGGGCCTTATATGCCAGTGTAGTGAAAAGTCAGAAAGTAATTGGAGTAATATAGGGGTGGCAATTTGATCGACTGTCCAGTGGGCTCGACCACTTGACTCGTCTGGGCTCAAGCCATGGATCGCTCATGCTCATTCAGGTGGAGTTGAGCCCACAAAAATTGGGCAATCGAATCAGGCTCAACCCGCCCCTCCCCTCTCCTCCCCGTCCCGAAAATGAGCTACTTGTGGTTTCTCACTACCAATGTAACCAACGATCACATTTTCAAAAAATGCGACTGTTGACCAAAATATGACCGTTCGTAGCAGCGAATGGTCATATTTGTAAGATTATTATTTTTTAAAAAAAATCTCTATAAATATTTATCTTTGCATTTCATTTTTTTCATACCAACTCTCTACAAAAACAATCTATAATTCTACATTTAACATTTTTCAATTCTCAATTTTCTCATACATATACAAATAATATAATTCAACTAGTATTATATCAATTAATAATTCATATTTGATCAACTCATTTATTATTATTTTTATTCCATTTCTAGTTTCTATCAATTTCTTTTTCTACAAATGGATCGCAATACCTATTTGGAGAATACTCAGGCTATGTTCAATTGTGTCGACTCTAACACGCAATTCACCACAAAGTGCAAATCTTGCTACGTCTCCATGTTCGATAACGATTTCGGTGATCTTAATGACATTCGGATCCTCGTTAATTTGAAGGATGAAGATCTACATGGGAGTGTTAATCCAATTGATTTAGATGGCATCAACAAAGAAGAATAAGATTGTATGTAGTAGGTGCAACTGGTAAATAAAGAACGAAACAAACTCCCCAGTGTTGGGATACTTCAAATTGGTGGTCACAGGTCAAGTAAATGGAAAGCCAGAATTTAAAGCAGTATTCAAGTACTACAAAGTAAGATTGGCATAGTAAAAGGATATCGAAACTACTCGCCTAAACAGATATTACAAGAAATATTCAATCAAATATGGAACTATGGATCATACACGTCTACTCCAATTTGGTTCTCCTATTTTTCAAATGAGTGTCGTAAAAAATTGTATGCATAACAAATTTTTCTATACAATTTTAACTTATTCTAGACTAAAAGTAGTCGGTTTCAAGATCGAAAGAAGAAAGAAGATTTTTTTTTAGAGGAAATTACATGTAACTAGAATTTTAAAGATCACAATTCAAAAATTAGGTTTAAAGTTTGTTTATACAAAAATCAGATCTTAATTCAAACTTTTAATATTAATAATAATATTATAAAGTTAATTAATCTACCCTACACAATTTCAATCACAAACCCTAATTATATCTCTCCCTTTTTGTTTCTTTCTCCAAACCTCTTACCTCTTTGTTTCCTCCTCTCACCATCTCTATCCTCTCATGGGCAAGCACGTCGCACGTCATATCTGAGCCAAGTGTAGCGACTATGCTATATGAGTCACGATGTTGTTGATTTGAAGTGGCAATGAGCACAATGGCCATTCCGTGAGGTTCGCGACGATCCGTTCTGGAAAAATCAAAATCAAAAAATGGAGGCAAAGTTGGGGCCATCGCGTGTGGGTTCTCTCTATACCTATCTCATTCTCTCCTTTCTCTCTCCATTTACTGCCCGAAGCTTTAGGGCGCTGCCTCGTTGCTGTGAAGTCGCAATGGAGTCGCGGTTTTCTTGTGGTGGTGTGGTGTGGTGTGGTGTGGTGTGGTGGTGTTTGGGCGGCTATGGCTTTGTTGGATCCAATGATGGTGGAGATTATGTTAGATATGGTGGTGGCTGTGGTTTTGTTGGTAACGGTGGTGGTGGTGGTGGTGGTGGTGGTGGTGGTGGTGGTGGTATTGTTTTAGCTGTTGTGGCTTTGTTGGATCCAATGGTGGCGGAGGTTATGTTGGATATGGTGGTGGTTGTGATTTTGTTGGTGATGGTAGTGGATCTTGGTAGTGTTGGCTGTGGTCTATGCATTATGGCTAGATCACAGCTCCACAATCTAATATGGATTTTTAGGTGTGTTTTCAGTTTGTGGTGGATGGGGGCTATGGTGGTGGAGGTGGTCTTGGTGTTTGGGTGGCGGTAGCTTTGTTGGATCCAACGATGGCGGAGGTTCCAGTCGACCGTTGCAAAAATTAGGTTTTCCGTTTATCTTTTTCTGATTTTGTGGTGGGCTGAGTTGGAGGTTGATTTGTAGTGTATTGAAAGTACAGATGATGGTGGTAGGTTTGGAGATTTTGTTGGTGGTTGTCGTGTGGTTTGGTGTGATGTGGTAGAGGTAGAAGAGACGGTGAGTTTCATATTGTGAAGCTGTGGTGGTGGTGGTGGTGGTTGTGATATTAGCTACGATGGTGGCGGTGGTGATGGTGGTCGTTGTGATGATTGTGGGTAGGATGGTGTGGGGATGGTTGATCGATTATTTTGTTAATTATGACCAATAAATAATATGTGACCAATGAATTCGGGATTTCGTGACCATTGTGATATGTGACCTAAAATTTGAGTAATGACTTATAAAATTTATGATTTATGATTGATAAACAAATTGTGACCTATAAATTTTTTTTTATTCGTGACTGATAAATAAATTATAACTTATAATTTTTTTTTATTAGAGACCGTGAAATGATTTGATAACGTGTGATCAAAAAATAATTTGTAACCAATAATTTGACAATGTGTGACCTAAAAATAATTTGTGACCAATTAATTTGATATTTTATAACCATGAAATAAGATGTGGATCATAAAATTTGTGACTTGTGGCCAATTTATTTAATTTGCGATCGAGAAATAAATTGTGACCTGTAAAATTGGTTGTTTGTGACTGTGGCATCTGTAATTGTGACTAATACATAAATATAACCATAAATTATATAATATTTTAACACTAATATATTTAATTAATTATTTTATAAATAAAATTTAAATTAATATCTGATTTTTGAAAAGTAAATCTTATTTCTTATATTTGAAATAGGTCATACTTAATGTCTTATTAATGAAATTTTCCCTTTTTTATTTAAAAGAAAAAGCTCATGACCTCGACTTGGCTCAGCCCATCAGCCCATGAACTTAGGGTCGAATCGAGCTTGTCCATTGAGCACGAGAGCTCGGCTCGTGCTCAAACACGTCTGAGCTCGTATGGACAAGCATCATCCAAGTCCCAAAGTAATATGTTATGAGGCTCCAAAATCAACTATCTATCCACTTGGAGATGATCGTAACGAAGCATGATTGACTAAGGGATTAGAGAGGCGTGAGCACATGTTGGCAACATGAATCTTCATGTTGTAGTACTAACACACAACCAAAGAAGATGCATGATAACAAGAAGAATCCTCAAATGAGGAGGGAAGGACGATCGTTGAGGTGAGTCAACAGTGTTAATGGATAAAATTCCACATCAAATAAATATGAAAATATATATCAATTTATAAAAGTTTGGAATACTCTTAATAAGGTTGACATTTTAAAATCAAATATCAAATTTTAATATAATATTAAAGCTCATTAAGTTCGAACGAGCAATTCGATTCGATTAAAACTCAAAAAATAAGTGCAGGTAATTTGAAGATTGGATTACACAAACGAGTCACTCTTTTGTGGGAGCATATAAAGGGATAAAATTTTACATCGAATATAAATAAAAATATTGATATATTTATAAGAGTTTGAACTACTCTTCCTAATAAGATTAACCATTTAAAATGGTAATCCAAATCTTAACAAACAGGAGCCCTGGGGCCGAAGATTGGATGTCTGGGCGTGAAGTATGGGAAGGAGATCCATATTGAAAAAGTTGTCAAACATGTGTGGAGGACTGAGTGCAATGTACTGTTGGAGCAGGATTGACAGAGACATCGTGAAGATACGTCTCATGATCGATGAGCTTGTCAAAAAGTTCTTCCAATGTGAAAATAGAATCCCCAGCGCATTGAGCAGCAACAACCTCCTTGTAAGCCAGACCAAGACTACGAATGCAATAAACTAACAGGTCAGCATCACCGGATGGATTGCCGAGGATGGATAATTTGTCGACCAAGGTTTTGACTTTTAAGGAGAAAATCATCTGTTCCTCGGATGAGTTGAGACAGTTTATCATTGAGATGGAGGATGTGAGAGTGGGATCATTTGACAAAGATTTTATCAAGGCGGGTCCAGACCTCATGAGAAGTAGCAGCCAAGGCAATGTGAAGAATCACATGTTCAGTGAGAGGCAAATATGGCGGGAAATATGAGTTGGTCTTGTCTTTTGCAGATAGGATATTCAGGATGGGGTGGTGGTGATGGTTTTTGAGGGACAATGGGAGCTACCATCAAGATAGCCCATGAGATTAAAGCCGTAAAACAAGGAGAAGAATCGCACTATCCATGAGAAATAATTGGAGGAATGAGACGGAGAGGGAGTTGGTTGAGAGCATTAACTTATACCAGACTGTCATGATTGGAGGTAACAGGTTAGGCATTGTGGCGATGCTAGAGGCGGTGGTGTTTGAGATGAAGTAGATGAATTGGAGATAAAAACGAGAGAAGTGGACGCCGGGACAGAAGGGGGTTCGAAATTTTTTATTAAGATGAACAGGATTACAAAAACGAATTTTACTGCAATAAATTCTAATCTAACGTAATTTTGAACTACAACAAACTCTAGCATAAGCTAATTTTGAACTACAACAAATTCAAGCTTGATCTTTGGTATTGTACTCTATATTCGGCTGATCATTAGAGCGTGTGTGGCTCTCGTATCTTCTCCTAAGGACTGAATCTCCTTAACAAAGCAATTATATTTTTACCATGACAATAATGATTATAGGGAATCCTAAAGAAACTATTGAGACACGATGAGGGTTCTCTAAAAAAAAAAAAAAAATCATTATAGTAAATTGTGTAAAGTCGATGTTACACTATTAAGAAATACTAAAGAAACTAATTAGTGTTGATTGGGAATCGTTTGATCATTTTATTTTAATGAAGAGGTAAATAGAATGAACTCGATCGTAGGACCATATTAAAATCTTAGTGAAACCCTGAATTTATTTATTATCGCTTGTTTGCTTTTCATGAAAAATAACCAATTGAAATTGACGGTTTTTTAATCTAAAGATGAACTTGATTTAGAAGCTCTTTCCAGAAGGTGTGAATGCAACTAATCTGTAGTTGATGGTCAAGGCCATGTAAGTAATACTTGGAATGATGTCATTAATCATGCTAACCTTAGTATGGAAGTTCATGCTGTCCATTCTACATGTAAAATATGCCATTGCGAAATAACATATTATGCACTATTACAAAAATAGTCATTATCAACATTTAAAAGACAACATTTGTTGATAAATGTTGCTAAAATGGTCTTTTGACAACAATTTAATGAGTGAATGTTGGATCAAGATACATGTGCCTAATTTTCTACATAATCTTTTACTGAACTGACAAGTGGCGCCCTCCAATAGGGAGCCGTCTGGGGACCGTCACTTGTCGATTTTGTAAAAAATTATATAGAAAATTATGTATAACAAGAATAATCTATTATGGTTTTAGTATGTACTTGAAATAGTGTTTAGAAATGCCTTTGTTACTAATTTACAGGATCAAAATTTTCTTCTTCAAGTATTCTCACAAATATAACACACCTGAAGAAGAACTGATTACCCTTTGCTCTAGAAAATAAAAGCCATAGTATGTGGCAGTACCAGAATAAATCTTTTTAGCATCTATTTTGATGAAAATGACTTACAAGAAGTAGAATATATAAAGACCCAAGAATAATTTATCCTTGTATATTCTGAACAAAGTTCAGGGAATTAGGGAGCTTGAATTTTCTCTTATTGCTCCTTCCAGCCTGGAAAATTCTGCATGCATCTATTCGCCATCGAACTCACCAATCCCTTCTTCACATTATTATGAGATGTGATATCCAACAGACTGGATAACTACAATTCAGTCAAACGACTCAAACCAAAGTAAGATGCATAAAGAATTTAGCGTTGTGCTGGTTGTACAGTGCCACGTGGGCCTGTACAACCAGCTTTGTTCAAGAATTTATCCCTTTTGTTCAATATGTTATCTTCAATTATTTCCGCTTTTAAAAAAATCACCTTTTATATGATTCATTTAAATGATACGGATTCTTGTACACAAGAGTGACATAACATGGATGGAACAGGTTAGGAGAGGATAGACCAAAATACTATGGTCTCTGAAGTCAATTTTACGGAATAATGTGGCCTAATTGTTGAGAACAAGACTTAGTTTTGTTTCAATTTTATCTATAAACCTCTTAGTGCATATTTGGATATCTGGTACTCGACAAATATAGATACTATAATGAATAAAATTTTATTTTTATTCTCTCTTCCAGGTAGATAACGTCCAAACAAGCGCGTATTAGTTACCTCGAATATAACATCAAATACCGGAACTATACAAATGATGAATATTCATATCCAAATTTTCTGGAGCATAAATATTCTCTATAAAAAATTTAAACTCAGTGGTACAAATCATGCCAGTAAATACAATTGGAATAGATTTGGACTTTCAAAAGTTGAAGCTGCGAGCTTCAACTTGCAAGAAGGGACCCCACCCCTATGGGAATGTTCTCTGAAAACTTTTCAAACCACATATGACCAAGAATAATAAGGAATCACTGTATCAATAGCTTGATGTATCTTAAAAGTATCATCGTTCTGAAAGTTTCCAGCAAAGTTGTGGAAGCTATTTTCAGTTAAACTAATTTTTCAAGGTATAGAAAGAGTAAAAATCAACTTAGAATTTAGAACATATTTGGTACATCATATAGAATTCTACATTAAGTCGAGATATTTCAACTTCTTTTACGTCTTAAACTCCTAGTACGCAGTCCGTTTTACCACACAGTCCGTTTTACCACACAAAGTTCGAACCTAGACCGACCTACAGGATTTGATTGGATTCTTGGACCAACTTTGCATATTCCTATCTTAAGAAAAAACGTAGTTTGCCCCAAACGTCCCATCTAGACTGAATTGAGAATTCATCCAAGCCAAGGTCTTTCAACAAGTTCACATCTTCAACTTGCAATTTAGGGTCATGGAGAATATAAATATACAGAAAGGTGGTCTTAAAGTTTATGACAGAGAAAGGGCAGACATCCATGAAGATGAATTTGCACTGAACGCCGACGTGGATGATAAGGATTCCAAACATATCTGGATTGATCCTGCACCTCAATAGAATCATTTCAACTTTAGCAAAGTATAAATCAACGAATGTATATAGTTGGATTTGTAAGCATCCTAAAGAATCAATTTCTCGAAAGAACGGTATTTTAAGCATGTTATAAGAGAAAAATTCTGTTCTGAGAGGAGTCCTTGGACAATACTATATAGTTTCAGTAATAGACATTCAGATGGAGGGCTGAAGTATCCCAAAACACACTTAAAAATCACAAGCTTTCATGCATTTTTTTTTTAGGTGAATATAAAGATCGATGATGAAAATGTTGTTGTTGGGTATAGACACTTTGTTATCAATCAAATTAAATGTTGTAATTGTGGTTTCTAAGTGTAAGTCTAGTTTGGTTGAAAGCTAACTAAGACATGTAATGGAAATGTTTTGAATATTAGGCAAGTTGTCCTTAAATTAAGGGGAGTGGAGGTTGGTAGAATAGTTGGTAGGAAAATCTTGTAAAAACTATCAACCTTTGGCTATATATATGGCTGTGTATCTCTACCTTTATACAACAAGAAGTTATATTTAAAATGTAGCCATATACTCCTCTTCTCCTCTGGTTTCTTCCCAGAAACCAGTGTATATATGTGTGTGTATGTTTAGAGTGCATGTGTATATTTTACTTGTTTTATGTTATGTTTTAATGTTGTCCACCATTGCCATCTTCCCTACATGTAACCACATTTTATTGAGTTGTTAAACTCTATTTTGTTGTGCTTGGATCAGCTCCTTGCAACTCCTCGATCTGACTTGTTCTTCACCATGAAGATGGTCATCCTGTAGAAGGATGAACCTCTCATTTCTTCATGCCATCGAGCACAATCTTTCGCACAAATGAAGATATTTTGATCTTCCATAATTTCCTAACAGTTGTGATTAATTCGAAAAGCATTGGACAATGCAGGAAAACTCTGCAGGAAAAAAGAGATTGTTTAATATAACCTAGGACTTGCTTCAGCAGGAAAATTTCAATATTAATATGGAAAATTATGGGAAAAAAATATCAAATTTGCATTAGCAGCAGTCATATTGTGTCCCAAAGAGGCAAAGAGGGAGAACATGTTAGAAGAGGGATATGCACAAGTTTTGCATGATAAACTTAAAAAGGATAAAACTTATTAGAGTGACTCGATTTTGGGTGAAGGAATGTAAGACAATGGATGGATAGACAAATACTTGTAATATGTGGTAGTTGCTAACAATCTAGTTACTTTAGATTATCATTTTCCTGTTTAAAGATGATGTTTTTTTTTTCCCCTTAAGCATGCTCCAATAAGATGGTGGTTTGTTCGAACCACAATCTTGAAATCTAAGATTTTGTTTGAACTTCAAATACTAAGTCTTAAAGTTACACATTAAAGTGTAGGGACTAGTCCACTTGGTATGCCGCGAGCCTATGATTGCGTTCAATCTTGTTGAAACAAGAATAAGTTTGTTTTTCAAGTCGAAACAATATAAAACTATACACCAAATCAGACTAAAAAATGATTAACATAAGAGAGTGTAAATTATCGGCTGAATAGCTGCTTGCGAAGTTACCAAAAGAGACACGAGGGACACAGATGTAATTGCCAAAGTGGATGTACATCCGTAGTACGGACTTATCTATCCAGCTAAAATGATTTGTATCCTTGTTCAGTACATAGAAAAACAAATGCAAAAAGTGCATTCTATCACGTTTAGGTTGGCCCTGAAGATAGAAAACTCCATGGCATGAAAGGTGCATTTTTTATTCTTATGAATACAATTCAGTCGCTGTAAAAATTCATAAAATTTGATGAGGGCCACATTACGTTTGTAAAGATTTGCTAGATTTCACCATTTTAATTCACTCTGGACCATCACATCACACCGGTATCGTGCTTTAAGAGTCACGATTAGTATGTTTGGTACATAATATTGAACATAACAATGTTACTTAATTAAACGAGAATAACATTTCACTTTTAACCAAACTCAAGCGTTGATTCCTCAACATCGTGGAACATTTCACACTTCAAAACACGTTGTGAAACATGAAAAAACAAATCCTATTCTTTTTAGCAAATCCCCTTATTTGCAAGTGCCCAAACCACGCGAAAAGCAACTCCCGTGCACACCCCCACCTCGTGCCATCTCACCTTCTCCACCGGCCCACTAAATTTTGCCTATTCTGTACTCAAAATGCTATATATAGAGCAGCCAGCAGCCAGCAGCCAGCCACAACACACTCATTGCAAGAGATTCAGTTCTACTGACTGAAATGGCATCGAACTCGACATGGACGGCCAAGCAAAACAAGCTGTTTGAGAATGCGCTGGCAACCTACGACAAGGACAGCCCGGATAGGTGGCAGAAAATGGCCAACGCCGTGGGTGGCGGCAAGACGGCGGAGGATGTGAAGCTCCACTATGAGAAGCTTGTTGAAGATATCAACCACATTGAGTCTGGACAAATTCCTTTACCCAATTACTCTTCAAATGGAGACACTGGCAAAGGAAACAAAATCATGGATGAGGAAAAAAGGTGGGAAATGACATACAAATACATACTCTTTTGAAGCAATTAGTTTCTAACACTGAAGTTTTTCATTTTATTTTTATTTTATTTTTTTCCTTGTCAGGCTGAATTATCTGAAGCTTCAGTGACGAAGCAAAAGCACTATGGATTCAAATCGACTTCCTTTGAGCACTGGAAAGCTACAGAAGAAATCAAT
This sequence comes from Fraxinus xanthoxyloides, assembly GCA_903798325.1. NCBI lineage: Eukaryota > Viridiplantae > Streptophyta > Magnoliopsida > Lamiales > Oleaceae > Fraxinus > Fraxinus xanthoxyloides. Next base: position 870 of record CAIGRL010166185.1, on the reverse strand, counting down.
CCAGAAAACAAATACAAATTATATCTACTTTTCTGCTTTTCTTTTCCTTATAACAGCTTTATATTTCCTGCAAATTTACTGAGTAAGATCCGGATAGCTGTAGCAGATTATATAGTTAATATAAAAAAAATAAAAATAAAAATAAAAATTTACAATATCTTCTTGTGTTGATATTTGTAATTTAATTCTCAAATTAATCTTCCCGACTTTCCATATTAATTTGAAAAAAAAAAATTAATGTATTGTAGAAGTTACATACGGGAAAAACTTACGGGGTCATCATCAACAAATATCCATTGAAAAGGTTATGTGGTTTATCTCATTAGTAATTTACTACGTGATTTTTACTACCATAAATTACAATTGTAACTTTATCGATCAGAATTTTAATTATTTTATCAAGATAAAAAAAATTTAGTAAGTGTAACTCCTTCGCAACAAGTCCACTAAGCTCAACTATCTAGTGTAACAAATGAATTATGAGGAGATATTCAAATTGGAACGGACAACATGAAAAATATATATGTTTTTCATTATTTTTTTCTTTAAATCTTCACTAGCTAAGTTGTTGCAATTGTATTAAAGGAAAAAATTACCTATCTATTTATTAAGTTGTTCTAATTTAGAGATTGCGAAAAAAAACCCCATGTCTTGCCCTGCCCTGACAGGTTGGCGAGGCGGGGATCAGGACAGGACGGGGTGGGGGTGCCCAATCCCGTGAAGAATAAAAAAAATTAATTACTTACAAAAAAAAACATTAGTTAACTGGAAAATAAGTAATAAAAAATAATAAACGGGACAGGACGGGGCGCGGGGCAAGGTGGGGTAGGGTGGGGGAGTGGTGGGGCGAACCCGCCCCGTTGCCATCTC
>CAIGRL010166176.1:0-17042 GCA_903798325.1 Fraxinus xanthoxyloides | reverse complement strand
AATTTATTATAGAAATCTTATTTGAATAATTGATATGACCCTTGTAAAAAGTGTATTTTTGTCTTATCTTGTCAATGTGGTGTAAGAGCATTTAATGCTTAATTAAGCTAGGATTGATGCCTCAACGGGGAGATGAGGCTACATGTAATTTCATCTAAGGGTCATCATTTCGTTTGTAACACCGTAAATACCCCACCATATAACAATTGAAGACTAATGCAACTTTAAATACTCAAAGCAACCTATTTTACTCTCTTACCAGTTTATAGCAATTTCGAATCAAGTTCTTTGCGATTGGTTATATTATACAATCTTGTCTCGGACATCTTGTTGGAACCCGAACGAAACGTCTTGTGTCGTTGAGCTTCTCCCATGGCCAATTTTGAAGTGATCTTGACCATTGATCTGTCATTACGTATTGGACCTAGCTCATGCATGAACGAATGGACCCGATATCTGTTGAGTTCATTTTTTGGGGTCAATAGTGATCATTTGTAATTATTAGGTTATTAAAATTAGGTTTTTATTAAATTTTAATAAATTTTAATAAAACATATAATAAATTAATAGTTGATTTTATTTTATTTTTAATTTCATTTTATTCCAAAACAAAGAGAGGCATCGATAAAGAGAGGAAAAAACAAGGAGAGACGAAACATAAGTAATAAACAATTATGAAAATTGTAAACGGACATGCCGAAGTGCCTGCTTTGGTCCGAGGCTCTACCAGCTCGTGACGGCCCATGTGCANCTGTTGAGTTTATTTTTTGGGGTCAATAGTGATCATTTGTAATTATTAGGTTATTAAAATTAGGTTTTTATTAAATTTTAATAAATTTTAATAAAACATATAATAAATTAATAGTTGATTTTATTTTATTTTTAATTTCATTTTATTCCAAAACAAAGAGAGGCATCGATAAAGAGAGGAAAAAACAAGGAGAGACGAAACATAAGTAATAAACAATTATGAAAATTGTAAACGGACATGCCGAAGTGCCTGCTTTGGTCCGAGGCTCTACCAGCTCGTGACGGCCCATGTGCAAAAATATTGAATTTGTTATAGAAATTTTATTTGATTGATTGATGTGACCCTTGTAAAAATTGTATTTGTGTCTTATCTTATCAATAGGGTGTAAGAACATTTAATACTTAATGAAGCTAGGATTCGATGCCTCAACGGGAAGATGAGGCTACATGTAATTTCATCTAAGGGTCACCATTCCGTTTGTAACACTATAAATACCCCCACCATGTAACAATTGAAGACTAATGCAACTTCAAATACTCAAAGAAACCTATTTTACTTTCTTACCAGTTCATCGCAATTTCGAATCAAGTTCTTAGCAATTGGTTATGATTATACAATCTTGTCCCGGACATCTCGCTGGAATCCGAACGGAAACATCTCGTGTCGTTTAGCTTCTCCCATGTCCAATTTTGGAGTGACTTTGACCATTGATCTATCATTACGTGTTGGACCTAGCTTACGCATGGCGAGTGGACCCGACATTTGTTGAGTTCATTTTTGGGGTCAATAGTGATCATCTGTAATTATTAGGTTATTAAAATTAGATTTTTATTAAATTTTAATAAAACATGTAATAAATTAATAGTTGATTGTATTCCAAACAAAAGTGGGGCATGGTAAAGAGAGGAAAAAACAAGGAGAGGAGAAACAGAAGTAATAAACAATTATGAAAATTGTAAAAGGACATGCCGAAGCACCTGGCTGGGTCCAAGGCTCTGCCAGCTCGTGACGGTCCACGTGCAAAGATATTGAATTTGTTATAGAAATTTTATTTGAATGATTGATGTGACCCATATAAAAAGCGTATTTGTGTCTTATCTTGTCAATAGAGTGTAAGAGCATTTAATGCTTAATGAAGCTAGGATTGATGCCTCAACGGGGAGATGAGGCTACGTGCATTTCATCTAAGGGTCACCATTTCGTTTGTAACACTATAAATACCCCCACCATGTAACAATTGAAGACTAATGCAACTTCAAATACTCAAAGCAACCTATTTTACTCTCTTACTAGTTTATAGAAATTTCGAATCAAGTTCTTAGCGATTGGTTATTATTACACAATCGTGTCCCGAACATCTCCCTCGAACCCGAATGGAAACGTATGTCGTTGAGCTTTTCTCATGTCCAATTTTGGAGTGATCTTGATCATTGATCTGTCATTACGTGTTGGACCTAGCTCATGAATGACGAGTGGGTCCGACATTTTTTGAGTTCATTTTTTGGGGTCAATAGTGATCATCTGTAATTATTAGGTTATATTAAAATTAGATTTTTATTAAATTTTAATAAAACATGTAATAAATTAATTGTTGATTTTATTTTAATTTTAATTTAATTTTATTCAAAACCAAAGAGGGGCATCGGTAAAGAGAGGAAAAAACAAGGAGAGGAGAAATAAAAGTAATAAACAATTATGAAAAACGTAAAAGGGCCCCGGAAAAAAGTGTAAATATATCTAACCTATCTTGATAGTACCATCCTTAATCTTTCATGCACGTAGCTGGACAAGTCTCAATGGATTTAATTCGTGCAAACTAATAGTAAATAAGTAGGTGACAAACACATGATGTAGAATTTGTTGTTAAAAGTACACATATACCACTTTTAATTAAGAAATTATAATTAAAAAAAATCTTCTTTCATATGGCACCACATTACTTACCACCTATAGATCTAAAAATTATCATTGTAAAATAAAGTTGTTTGCCAGAAGAAATTTTTTCCCATTCATAATAATTATATATATTTGTTGACCCTGAAATTGACACAAACACGAGACCAATAGAATAAGTCACTTAAACTCATTCCTACATGTAGTAACACACTGTTAATTGCTTGTGGCCTTTTTTGGTGGGCGTGGAAGCGGGCTCGAGCACTTCGACGATCAAGTTAGTAGTTGATAGACCGGAGCTGGGACGTCCGGTGGTGGTGATCACCAAAATGTGATTTTTGGTGGCGATGTGTGTATGGATAAGGATAATGTAAAAAACCTGTGCTTCTTTTCTCTTTTTAGTGACCAACCCATTCCATAGTACAAGTGTGTGTATTTATGATGAAAGGGGATAAGAGGAGAACCGTTGGATGTGGAGCACGTGGCTTTTAATCTAGGGCGGACCATCCTCTTGTAGGTGTCAATCCATTAATCCATAGGTAGGGGGTTCATTTAATGCTCCCTAACACATTAATGCATAACTTGACATTTCGGAGTCTGTCATACTTCCCATCAATCAGTCTCAAGGATTTGGTTTTTGAGATCTTTCCATAAAAAATCTCCTAGTATATAGGGCTGAAGTGGGACGATGATGGCAGAAGTGATAATAACGTTTTGGGTGTCATCACTTCGGACTTAGTTTAGTGAGTAATATTGATCAGTCTGTTTGAGTTGTAACGAAATTATGCGGAGTTCAAGCCTTAGCATCCGTCGTGGTGGCAAATGAGTTCAATTCGTCTACCACGTGGATGATGAATCCAGTTTGTCTACCGTGTGACTATCGTATCCAGTTCATCTGTCTGATGTGGTGGATGACGTGGAAAACCCACAACATTAGTCCTTCAAGTCTATGTATGAATATTTATATGATGCGTGGACTTTGTTGATGTGGCCACTTAAAAAGAGTATTACTTTGTTAAGGTATAGGCATTGGTTGTAGTTTCGTAACTGAAAGACTCCAGCAGTTGCAAACTTTTAGGGAGGTTGTAGCTGAGGCAAAATCCTAACATAATGAGCCCTAAGTAATTGCAACTTTAAGGGTAGTTGTGGCAGAGGTGAAGTCCTAGGAAAAGGACGAAGCCTCGAGTGATTGAAACTTTAAGGAGAGTTGCAGTAGAGGCGAAGTACTATTAGAATGATGAAACCTTGAGTGATTGCAACTATAGGGAGAGTTACGGCGGAGGCAAAGTCCTAGCAGAAGGACGAACCCTTAGTGATTGCAACTTTAAAGAGAGTTGCAGCAGAAGCGAAGTCCTAGCAGAAGGATGAAGCCCTAAGTGATTGCAACTTTAAGAAAAGTTGGGGCAAAGGCGAAGTATCAGTAGAAGGATGAAGCCCTGAGTTACTGCAACTTTAAGGAAATTTGTGGCAGAGTCGAAGTCCTAATAGAAGGATGAAGTCCTAAGTAATTGGACAACCTAGGGTTTGTGCTAATGATGTGAAAACCTTTGCATTTCCAATACACGCTTCCCAGATAATGAATGGTAATCATGGCGATAGCTGGGCGACCTCGATGCTACTTGTCTATGTGCATGCATAAAATAGACCGCATATATGCTTCCAAGTTAATAAATTGGTAGTCATGGCAGTAAGGCAAGCTCGATGCTACGCGTTTGTGCACACGCGTAAAATAGACCACTTCATCAGGGTCGTTCGTCAAGTGACATTTTGAATTCAACAGTGCTAATGCGCCAGAATATGGACGGCAAGGATGGGATCAATATTCATCTAATGGTTGAGGCTCATTGACATCACATATATAAGGCCAATCCCTTTTCATTTGATTGACTTCCATTTCTTTGTAAAACTCTCTGTGATCATTCTTTTCTGGTGACCAATACCTTGCAACTCCAGTGTTCTTTGCTAACTTACGGTGACCGTCATTTCGTGCCAAACCCAAAATTTAGGTAATTCTTCTTTTCCTACATTTTATTTCAAAATCAACAAAAAGGGGTGTCTAAAGTTTCTGGATCCAAGTCTGAGAGTGAGGAGAGGCTCTCATGGGGAGTTTGGAGATGAGGGAACCAATTGTTCTCCTTGGATAAGAAAGGCAGGGTTATCAGGTTGGGAAAAAATAAATGGAGTTTACCCAATGCTCATGTAGATACCTCAATTAAGTGGGGGGCATATAAATATACTTCCAACATAACATTAGAGAAACTAGTTAGGTGTAGAGAGATTTTTAAGATTCCTAATAGTATAGATCTCATCATTCCAGACAACAATGAAAGAGCCTACTATCAGAGACTTGGCCGCGAGGCTATAAATGAAAATTTACTGAAAGCGGGTCTTAGGCTCCCTTTCCACCCTTTCTTTAGGTTAGTTCTGTGCAAATATGGGCTAGCTTCTATTCAATTTTATCCGAACTCTTGGGGACAGATGGTTGGGTTGTGGATGATATGGCGTCAAGTCAGCCTGGGCATTGATATTCCTTTCAGCGTTTTCCACTCCTTGTATTTCCCTTAAGTGTAGTCGTATGTGATAAGAGCAGAGGGTAGTATTACTTAACTCCCTGGGGATCTCACTCCCCCTTTATGATAGACACTTTCCTTGATAAAGGAGTGGATGAGATCATGGTTTTGGGTGTCAAGGAGGTGGGACACCATGGAGGATAACCCCATGGCTCCTTTTATAGTTCCAGCCACTAATTTTTCTGCCTAACTGCTTGAACTTTAAAGTGGGTTCTTATTACTTAATACTCTATGCTTGTAGGCTCGTTGCCGAGGTGTGAGTTCTTTGTCGAGCAGTGAGATATTATCAACCGCAACTGCCATCAGCCACCCAAAGATTGGAGCTACAACGAGCGGCTTGACAAGAACACACACTTCACCTTAAACGAGTTGATGGCATCTCGGGGTGAGTCATTTGTACTTTGAATTTCATTTAGTATCTTTTTTGAACACACTAACACTATTTTCTTCTTTCAGACGACCTCTTGAAAAGAAGCCGTTGACGTCGAATTTTGCCACAATCCAGCGTAGTATGGCCAAGGCGAGGGCCTTGAAAACTAGTTCTTCACCATTTAAAAAGTATTTGGAAAAGTTAAACCTCTTGAGTAAAAGGACGCCTTTGGAGGAAGAAGAAGTGGAGGAGGACACTTCGTTAATAAAGAAAAGAAAGGCAGGCCCATCTGGGACGTCGTCTTCGGTTATGATCGTGGCCAAACCATATCAACCTCTTTTTATTCCTACCAGGTTGGTTAAGGAAACTATTTATGAGGTGCCAGTGGTATGGTGATTAAGCGAACTACCCCATTTGATATTTTCGGCCAACTAGTGGAACCACTCCGAAAAAGGATGAAGAAACCCGCGAATCCATCCTTCTTGCAGCAAAGCATCTGACTTCCTTAGAAGTAAGGAAGATAAACTCTTCAAGGTCGTTTTGGAAATGCTACCTCTTGAGACTGCCTCCATCGCCTGAACTTTTAACAAATATTGGCCCGGAGAGTGGCAAACTTACATAATCTCTTATGAGATCGAGGATCTATTGGGGGGCCAACAATGCTTGTGTGGTCCATGCACTAAGTATTGGCACTGTGACAGAGGACTTGGTTCAGATTCTTCACCAAAGGAATGAGGACCTATGCCAAAAGTTGGAGGCCTTAGAGAAGGGGGAGGAATAGATAAAAAAGGTCAAAGGCGAGGTATAGAGACTGAGGTGAGGAGGACCGAGGCAGAAGTAAAATTGGATGCTATTAAAATACAAGTGGACTAACTGAAGAATGAACTACATGAGTCGGTTTCTCAGGTGGCTGCCTTACTAAGTGAATTTATCAATTCAATGAACACCAATAGATCGCCTCTGAGGCATAGGAGGGGGTCCAAAAAGGACAGAGCCGGGCTGAGGATGTTAACTGAAGCCTAAAAGGAGGAGATAGAATCTATGAAGGCAGAAATGAGGATAGTAGGTAAGGTGTTTGTATAAAACTATATCGGCTACTTCGATCAAATGAAGGAGTATGATGACTTCGACAACTACTGGCTTCATGGAATGCCCAACAGATGCTAGCTCGGCTGATGGAGGTACATCTGGAGCTAGATATTAGCTTCCTTGAGGATGAATTTGACAGACCTAATAGAGGTCGTTCTGATATTGAGGCCGAAGAGGAAGCCCCTTAAGAGGAGGTGGGAGGTGGGCCTGTTGTAGTTGTAGATCTTTGACTTTTTTTTTTCTTTTTCATTGTAATGGCTTCGGCCTTGAAAGTTTTAATGAATTTAGTCACATTCTTTTCTTAATTGATACGTGTAGTTACCTAGCTAACACAAATGAACGAGTAAACACCTTGCTTCAATGAATGTAGACACTTCACATAAATGAATGAACAAGTATAAATACCTCACTTTAATGATTGTAGACACTTCGTGTAAACGAATGAACAAGTGTAAATACCTTGCTTCAATGAATGTGCAAGTGCAAACATCTTGCTTCAATGAATGAACATCATTGGGAGGTATCACGCATCTCGTCCAGGGCTCTCCCCATGGTGGATGGTACATCCATAGAGAGCATCATCTGTGATGGAATCAGAGATGACCCTAGTGGGGATGTCACATGCCTCATCAATCGAAGTGGATATCTAGGGAAGATGTGGCCCTATAGGAGGCATCACGAGCCTCGTCAAGGGCCTTCTCCATGGTGGATGGTGTATCCATGGAGAGCATCATCTCTGATGGAATCAAAGGTGACCCTAGTGGGGGTGTCACACACCTTGTTGATCAAACTGGACATCCTTGGAAGAGTTGGCCCCGTGGGAGGCATCACGCCCCACTTCGAAGGCATTTTTCATGGTGGACGGTACATCCATGGAGAGCATCATCTTCGATGGAATCAGAGGTAACTCAAGTAGGGGTGTCAGCCTTATTGATCGAATTGGACATTCTTGGAAGAGTTGGCCTAGTAGGGGGCATTGCATACCTCTCCAAGGGCATTACGTAGGGAAAAATAGTGAAGTGATAACTGATTTTATTAACAAAACTATTTATATGATTAAACTTACACCGTTTTGGAAGTTCCCTTACCAATAATAACTTCTCAAGTGTTCAATGTTCCAAGGGTAAGGCATCAACTTTCTTTCCAAGCTCTTAATCCTATAGGTGCTAGGTCACACTTCCCCGTAACGTGGTACAACCTTCCCAACTGGGTCCCAATGATCTCGTTCCTACCTCCTTCGAGGATAGGAAAAAAATTTGGAATACTAAATATCATATGCGAAAACTCATTTTCTTCACTTTGGCGTTATAATAGCGAGCTATCTTACGTTGGTATGTGGTGAGCCTGACTTGAGAATCATCCTTCATTTCTTCAAGGAATTTAAGCTCGTACCTCCTCAGTTCATCGGCGAGGCGAATGTACTCAACTTCAACTGCGCTTGTGGCCTCAACTCTGTAAGTCATGGAAAATGGAGTTTTCTAGTTGCAATTCTTCTTGTGGTGCGTATGGCTCAGAGAACTTGAGGGAGTTCATCAACCAAAGCTCCATTTGAAGTGTCCAACTTCCTTTTGAGGGTGTATTTAATGGTTTTGTTGACTGCTTCAACCTACCCATTGGCTTGTGATGGTGATATGTTGAGAAATGTTTCTTAATTCCAAGCTCTTTACACAAATCAGTAACCTTCCTATTGTCGAAATGTTTAACATTATTTGACACAATAGAATGGAGAATACCCAATCTGTATATGATATTTTTCCAAAGGAACTTGGAAGTGACTGCCTTAGTTATCTTAGTCAAGGGCTCCGCCTCAACCCATTTTGTAAAGTAGTCAATCGCGACTATGGTGAAGTAGGCATTCTCCTTCCCTCTCGACAATGCTCCTATGAAATCAACTCCCCATTTAGCAAATGACCATGGCTTCGATATTATTGTAAGCTCTTGCGACGGTTGCCATTGCACTTTAGAGAAACGCTGGCACTTGCCCACTTGCGTACGAACTATATCGAATCCTTTTTTAGGATGAGCCAGTAATACCCCTGTCTAAGAACCTTGTATACCAATGCTGTCCTCAAGAATGATTGCTACAAACTTCCTCATGGATTTTCCTTAGGATATAGTTTGCTTCTTTCCCTCTCCTCATACCAGGATTGAGGGTTCAACCAGGTGATTGATGGGGATGACCTTGAGGAGTTCTGAATCCTTATTGATAGCCAACTACACTAGAGCATTGGCGTGGGTGTTCTCAAGATGGGGAATTTGTGTTAATTCAAATCTTTCAAAGTTGGAGGGAAGTTTATGACCAATTTGTGGTATGCTGCCATACTTCTGTATCAAGCCGAGAAGTTGTCATTGACTTGGCTTACCACCAATTGCGAGTCACTATTGATTCGCTGTAGCGATCGAGAAAATAAAATCTTGTGTTTCATTTTAAAATAATTTTTCTTGTATAAATCAAAAATAATTTGGATTATGTTATTTCGTTGCTACGACACTTCCTAAGAGCTCAAATTAAAGTCTTCGTCACAATAGTAATTTTGAGCCTACTTGTTTTTTAAGGTGTTGAATTTCTTTTAAATGTTTGTGTTGATTAAGTTCCTAAAATTTTAAGAATATAGATACACATATTGTTATGCCAAATAGTCCTTAAACATGCTTTTTATTTTCAAATAACTCATATCTATTCAGCCACGAGTTTTAATTTTTCCTCATTCCTCAATATGACTTTTCTTTTTCTCCACTAAGCATTTCATTTGAATTGGTAATAACCACTGAGTGTCATAACTGTTTAATCATTTAAAACCCAAAATGTTAATTATTAAAAAAAACTGCCATTTAAATGAAAGTAACTTGCACATCACTTATTCCACCATTTATACCATTAGGCATTTCATTCAAGTTTTAATACCCACTAATTAAAACTATTATGATAATTATAAAAAAAAAAAACTCTCCATTTCAATTGAAAAGTAACCTGCACGTTAATAATGAATCCACCATTTATATGCATAAATTATATTCCAATATCATTTATTTTTTTACTTACATGTTTGGTTACTGCTAATTGCCTTTACATTTTGTGTTTGATAAGCAACTACATTCTACAATCCCTAAAGCTATATTTTCTCTCCCAAACTAAAATTATTTTACACAAAACCATTTCGCCTTTTTTCCCATAGATTTAAGGCACCTTAATTTTAAAAATTTTTCTTAAGGAAAGGCTAAGAGTACGCTGCATTTTACTACATATTAAATGTCAAAGGTTATTCAAACTCCAAGTGTTTAAGGTAGGGATGTTTACGACACTTTTGTAAGTAGAGTAAAATTATTTGTTTTAGGTTTGCATTAGCGTGTTCTTGTGTTACTCATGAAAGAATGGAAACACCCTATTGGTGGTTCAACTAAGAGATGAAGAGATGAATTTTGATTTGTGAAAAGGGGTTGTTAAAACCTAAGAGTATGCGAACTGCTTGATCATCGATTTGCCTTGAAATTTGACGGTGACACAAATATCCAAAGATTGAAATTCTAGAAAACATTTTTTTTTTATCTATTTACTTAAGTATTTCCTACTGAGTATTATTTATGATACTCACTTCTATAGAACTTTCAAGTTAAATGAAGGCATGGTAAGGGTTTGGCATGGTGGCAAGTGCTCGGTGATTTAAAATGCTTTGAACTTTTAGTAAAATTTCCATTTGTAAAAATCTCTTATAAATCCTTAGACGATACTTTTAGAATGTTTAATTTTCTGCTTTCACCTAGTTTTACGTATATTGCATGTCGACTATAACTTAGAAATGTTGGAATGACTACGCATGAAAGTGATTTATTATTGGATTGAATTTCAAATTTTGTCCTTCTATTTGAAAGTGGTAAAACTTCGGCTACAATACATGTTTTAGAGTGAAATTAGTGGGGTTTCAAAGATCTATGAGTCTTCTAATACTAGTCTTTGGAATTACCCTAAAATATTAGGTAGAGAAAAAGTTATGTCCATTTTGGTAAACTGTGTCGAGTTAGTTCCGAATTTTCTGTCCAGCATAGTCGAACTATATTCATGTTTCAAACATTATCATCGAGACCCCAATTTTTTATATGATGTACGTATATGAATGTTATAGTCTCTTTAAAATTTCATAGTCTTTTTTTCAACGTTTGCTAGGTTAAACATATTTTTCTCTCCGCTGCTATGCAACCTGTAATTGCTGGAACTCCTCCAATGTTTTCCAAATTTTTTCTTATTTACAATTTATTTTGGTTAGCATGTAAGAGGTCAAACGGAAAGCAGATTTTTTTACCACTTCGAGTTCTAGGAATNAGAAAAAGTTATATCCATTTTGGTAGACCGCGTTGAGTCAGATCCGAGTTTTCTGCATAGTCGAACAATATTTTCATGTTTCAAACATTATCATCAAGGCCACAATTTTTTATATGATGTACGTATATGAATGTTAAAGTCTCTTTAAAATTTCATAGTCTTTTTTTCAACGTTTGCTAGGTTAAACATATTTTTCTCTCCGCTGCTATGCAACCTGTAATTGCTGGAACTCCTCCAATGTTTTCCAAATTTTTTCTTATTTACAATTTATTTTGGTTAGCATGTAAGAGGTCAAACGGAAAGCAGATTTTTTTACCACTTCGAGTTCTAGGAATTTGGGGAATTATAACTTAATATCAGAGCATAATTTATTTTCTGTAGACTTAAAATTTTTTTTACAAGGATCTTGAGCACTGTGCCCGCCATAGCCGTGCCATGCGGATTTTGAGGAAAAGAAATTTTTATAAATATGCTTGTATCCGTGTGATGAGAATGAAAGGTTTATTCTAGTTACGACATTTAAAATGTATGTATGAATATTAGTATATGTTGGAGTTTTAATACTTTTTGTAGATAATCATTATCGCACCAAGCAATTTGAGAACGTGACCAAATCGAATATTTATTTAACTCATCGCTCTACAGTCTTTGCGATGAGTTTTCAAAACCAAAAAAATTGGTTAAGGCTCAAAATCACTAGGTAGGCATTCAACACATCCGAATCACCCGAGGGGCTAAGCAGTGAGCAACAAAACCAAAAATTGGTTATGAGCTCAAAATCGCTCTACAGTCTTAGTGGTAAGCTTTCAAAACCTAAAAGTGAATAAGGCCCAAAATCACTAGACCTCATACTCTACACTTCAAAGTATTCAAGAAACTAGTCGACAAGCAATAAACCCAACATTAGAAAGTCTAGAATTGTCAATTGAAACAAGAGAACTAAAATTCATTACCTAAGCTCGTAATTACGTTGACCGCATAGCGGTTGGTGCACATACGTCAACCACACACTTATCAGTCTCTTAGAAATGGATAGTTGACCACCATGCCATCGGTTGCACGCTCATCGCTACCACTCTTATTGACTACTACGTGATCGAACAAAAAAATTGTGCTAGGATAGATGACCAAACTTCAACATCTTTGTGAGTAATTTCTATATACTAATATAATGGTTCTCTACTTAGATAAGGAAAAATGAATAAAAATCAAATAGTTATCATCTTTCAATAAGAAATCAACCATAATTGAAATAAAGTTTGAAATTATGTCCACATCTTGGGCCAAGAAAAACTACTTAGTAACCAAATGACAAAAAGAAATAATAATGAAAGGTACGAAAAAATCAACAATAAAAGACTAGATCACTCCAAGTGTGAAGTCTCTTTTCCCTTTCATCATGGTGTGCTCGTGCGTCCAAAAGTCTTAGATTGTCTGGCTCTCATGTCTTTCTCATTACGCTGCATCAAAAATCGATCGTAGCCCAAATGGTCAATAGAATGATGCTCAGTAGCACCCACTCCTTGGTCAAGTTTATAGAGGCCACCATCGTTTTTTATCCCGTATGCATTCATGTCCCTAGCATAGTCTAAAAAGGTATTGTATCGCTCTACGAATGCATCCATGTCCCTATTATACTCTGAAGAAGCTCTGTATCGCTCTTCTACCTTCTTCTGTGCATGTGCTAAAGCTGAGCACAAATTATCAATTTCTTTTTTTGGCTCGCATCGGGCCTCTAAAGCGTCGAAAGACTTGTTCAAAGAAGATTGTTTCTTCTTGAAGTGATGCCCTTCCTTTTTCTTGTCCTTCTCAAGAGCCTTCAACTCCGATGTTAGAAAGTGACTTCCCAGATAAGCGCAGTCTGCATAGTTAGAATCTGACAAGCAAAAGGCAGAATGTAATGCAACTATTAGACAAAATCGAGGGCATAAATATAAACAAAAATGAAGAAGCAGATCAAGAAGAATATTCTTCTATTGTAGACCACTAGGACCTTCTATAGATCATCCACTTTGTGCCAGCCAAAGTTCTGGCATAATCAAGCATGATGAAAGCCTCAACCATATCAAATTTTGGCACACCCTGAATTAGAGGAAATCTAAGATTTGTGAGTAGAGAGCCTTTGTTTTCAAGCCTAACCTCATCACAACTCGAGTTGTCCCCTCCAACTTCAGGAGGTGGGAAGGTACGCATGAGCTCATCCAATGCCTATAAAGATCACCTCTCATCGCTCTTTTGCTCATGCTTAGGTAGTGAGCTCAAAAATCCCTCCAAGTGGAAGTCCATACCTGCATGTATACAATAAGTTTATCAAGCATGAAGAATAATAAATGAAAATATGTGCGAGCGTAAAAGTGAAAGCAATAAATGAAAGCTTACTAGTGGGGTGATCGATCCCCAATTTCAACATATTCGTCAAGGTTAAAACATGTGATAGGAGAGGCGCAATAGTTGATAGGTGATAGGTGAGTCAGTTGTTGTATTTGTCTTTTCATGATGTGAGGAGGCTCGACAAGACTATTGAAAAGGCAACTTTGGGAGATTCTTAATAAATATTGAATGGAAATTAGTCTTCGAAAGGTCAAACAAAGATGAATCAAGAGTTCTACCCACTATTTGAATTTCTATACTTGGGAATACACAAAGGAACCCTAGTGGTAAAAAAGTAGACAAATTTTTTATACCGAGGCATGCTTTGTAATTCGAACACACTCTTAAAGAGATTGATGGAAGGCATAATCTCTTCACTAAGACAAAGATATAAAATATATAATGCCTTCCTCCACGCTTTGGGATTTATTTGGCAAGAAGTAAGATGCTGTTCGTTGAAGATTGAAATAAAGAATGGATGAAGGGAAAACCTTAAACCCTCATTCATACAATCTTTATACATGGCAATTTTGAGAGGATTTGACTAGGGAAGTTGTTCATTGGACTTAGGGGCTTTATATATATAATCGTCTATGCAGGAATATTTGACTAGCAATTTCTTCAATTTCGTTGAAGAATTGTATGAACTAGTTCTCTTTGGAATTTCAAGATCTACCACATTACCCTCAAGTCTTGCCCAATTTAAAAATTTTGGTTTGAATACCTAGAAGAACAAATATGTTTTATGGAAAAACTTGGTTGAAAGATATGGAAATCAATAGAACGGGTAGAGCCATAGACTATCGGAGAAGAACAATCAACCTCATGAAAGGGGCTAGTCTTCTGGAATTGCTCGAACAACTAGCATTGGTGGATCAACCAGCAAGGCTGCTGGTCAATCGACCAATGACTGATTCCATCAATCGGTCTATCTAAAGATGGGTGGTCAAACTGCTCTCACTTTTGCTTTCTCTTTTGTTCAAAATGGGTGATAAAATCATTGATGAAATGGAACTAAAAAAATATTAAGAGAAGAGAATTGAAGGAGGAACTACTTTGGAAGCAAGAGGATTGGAAGATAGGCTTAATGTTTAGAGGGAGAAGAGTGAATAAATGAAACTCTTTTCACTTTATATAGAGCAAGCCTATCAGGCCTATAATTAATCACAATCTTGAAACGATCGATCCATTTACATCAGACCAAATGTCGATAGATTATGGGAGGATAAAAAAATTGATATAAAGGAATGAAGGCGCTTCCTTTTGACAATGGCAAATCAAGTGAAGGTAGTTAGCTAGACGATTTAGCTATGCTTTGTTGAATTTTGTTATGCTATGGTAGCTCGACCACTGTTATGCTAGACAATTTACGCTATGCAAGGTTGAATTCTATTATGCTAGATGACTTATTCTACGCTACATGACCACCGTTATGCTAGCTTGAATTCTGCTATGCTAGACGAGTTCCGCTTGTCAACCACTGCTATGCTAGCCTAACTAGTGCTATAATCGATCGATCATCATGACACTCAATTGTGTGAACATCTTTTTTAGTTGATTGATAACTACTTGATGATCTGCCGATTCTACTAACCGTTTAGTGGGTAGAAACCGTCTACTCAGGTTGTGGGTAACAATCGTTTGGTTGAAGGACATGCTACACTAGACACGTGGACAATAACTGTCTAACAGTTACATGACATCAAACACTTATAAAACTCTAAAGGCATTCTCTCTGCTTCCTTAAGTCATTTCAGCTAAAACTTCATTACTAATTTTCACGTCGGAGGTGCAATTGGGGAGAAAACCCTAGCATCCATCAATTGCCTATCGGAATAACAAAAGCTTCCTTGCTTCGCTAAGGAAGTCCAAAACTCGTTTCAACATTATTTCATTTAGGCTTTGGGAAATTAAGTCATTCTATGCATTCCCAAAGAAAACTAGTACATTTTGGAAAATAATAATGACATCAGTCCCCAGGTGGAAGTTTGCTAGACCAAATGTCAGATATACTATGCTAGACTGTCTCTCCAGAACCAGTGAAACTATGTACTCCCCATTAGCCTTACATTTTCATTAGCTGCAGCCACATTTGGTTGTGCTACTTCCAATTTAGCCTCAATGACTATTTGATTCGAATTTTTCTCTGTCATGTCTTTTTGTTTTTGTTTTTGGTGTGTTTCTAATTGTTGTCTTTTTTGAAGTCTGAATGTTCATTAGATCTTTGGGTCAAATTGAGCAAGATCACCGATTATCGAATTTTGCATACAATTGTCCTAAATAATAAGCAGAAAACACTGTAAATTTTTATAATGTAACAAAGTAAACTAAAAAAGTTGTTAAATTCAAATTAAAGCTAAAATTAACTAAACTTATCAAAAACAATAGTTCCTGACAATGGTGCCAAAAACTTGTTCATTTGTAAACCCACAAATGCACATGATTGTGGTCAGGTAATAAAGTGATGAATAGAGTGTCGGCCCACGAGAACTATGAGTTTGACCGAGTTAAAATTAATTGTAACTTTAATTGAATAGCGAACAAATTTTATGATTTGTTCTATACTAATACCTAAGTTATTAATTAAACTAATTAAAGTAAGTAAATGTGTTTTTCAAATATGCGAGATGCATTACTAAGATGTCGAATCCATTTTTAGTGTAACAATTAAAGTGACAATTTGAAATCATTCGTGTTGGTCAATGTTCCTAATTTAATGGAAAGAATATTTCGATAGCGATCAAATTTATTCCCCTCATGTGACTTTCCTATCTCTCGATGAAAGATGAAACATAATAAATGCATTAATAAATGATAGAAAACATATTGAACCATAAAACACATATGGGTATATTTTTATCCTCTATCAAACCTTACAATATTTATTATATTATGCTTAAACCCTATTATCTCTTCTGGTAACAATAAAATTCACAAACAATTCAACTGTTGATCAAGCAATTGAAAAGAACGATAAAAATGATAATAAACATCCACAAATCAAATCAAGTTAAAGTCAAAATAAATAATTAAAAACTAAAAATATCATAAAAAGGGTTCATTTCATCGTAGCAATGTATAAAACTAGCCTAACATATCGAGATTACAAGAAATCATATTCAAGTGAAAAGATATAACCCGAATTTTTGATAAATTGAGAAGATGAAGATGAATCTTGAAATCTTGAATCTCTTCAATGGTTTCTTGATGAATCTCCACTTACGCCTTCTCTTCTTTGCCTAAAAATCTAGTTTTAATTTTCACTTGATTGATAAATTGAGAAGATGATGATGAATCGTGAATCTCTTCAATGGTTTCTTGATGAATCTCCACTTGTACTTTCTCTTCTTTGCCCAAAAAAATCAAGTTTGAATCCTCAGTTGATTGGATTCATTCTCTCACAAAAACTATGAATTTTCCTCTTTTGATGATAATAATAGATGAATATTGGAGTATGAGATGTATATGAGAAGTCTCCAATATGTATCATGCCGTTAGGTATTTGTCAGAGTATAGAATTGGTTGAAAATTACATCCAAATTGGTTTCAAAAGTAGTTCCAATTGAATAAGAAAAGTTGTCTTTGCGCACAAATTTTGTCTCTGATATTTGGGCAATAATATTCTTTTTCGATATCCGATTAAGGCGATTCAAAGTGTGTTGAAAATCTAACTCAAAGGGA